>CM040932.1:31518356-31750856 GCA_023029165.1 Gobiocypris rarus
GAGAGACGGCATTTAAGCCGAGACGGCAGAGAGAGCGGGAGAGAGAGCAACGGGACTGGGACTGCACCAAACGCCACTGAGAGAGCTACAAAGAACCTGAGAAACCTCACGAAGGAGAGATCCGAAAGAGAACCTGAGAGACTGTGTCTAGAAACTGAGTATTGCGTTTGTGCTGTTGATGCGCCCTCGAGCGCCGTTTGTTTTGAGTGAAAATAAAGTGTGTCAGTCCCAGTCACGCCGACCCCGACTTCTTCCTTCCCACATACCATACATCAACGAACCTAACTACAGTTTGATTAATATGTACATACAATAACAACAACAACAAAAAATGTATAAAGGTTGGTAATCATGTTTTTTAGGAAGGTGTGGGTAAATTTTGCCTATAGGGCCTCCAAATGTTCCCTGGATAAACAACCCGCCGGTTGAGTTTTATACTCAATTAAATATATACGCACTACGTGTTTCAAAGTGAAGCACTGAGCTCTAATTATTTACATGCTTGCAGGTTATGAGTTTCTTCCAATTCAGAGCAGCTCTGTTCAGAGTCAATGCTGCTCCACAAGAACTCCCCCCCCCCAGATATCTTTTATAAACCTAAGCCAACACTGGAGAATATGTTTCTAAATATGCGAATTGTTGTAATTTCAAACTAAAAGCTTAAACCCTTGCTTTTTGCATGTTTTGATGTCATGTTCAAGATATTAGAGTGACTGTATCATTTCTATTGTGAAAATGGCCAAAATTAAAGAGTATGTGGACATTAATTAAATGTTGATTCACAAGTTCACACTTACAAATGATCAGAGAGTAACATGTACGCACGCTGTCCGAGGGGAGGGCTCCAAGCTCAGAATTTTGGCCCCTCTTATCTCTAATTAGGATAGTTTACCAAGCAAGTGTGAGGAGAAAGGGTGGTGGCGGGATGCAGAAAACTGTCGAGGAACATAGGTGAGTCAGCTATCTTTATAAACAGCTGTAAAGTGTAACAACAACAATCCCCAGGCCGTTTGCGCCCCCGCAGGCAATTGTTATATATGTACATAAGTTGATTGTTTATATTATGTATTATGTAGAAGACATGAGAGAGCTAATGGGTTTTTGCTTGTCACATGATCATGGGGAATCACAGTAGGAAATTAATTACAATTTCTACTAGTCAAAACTTATTTGTAAACATCAGAAAATATTTTAAATGGAATAATATGACTAGTCAAAATATGTAGATATCTTAATTCCAATTATGACAAGTCAAAAGTGCAAAATAGATATCTGGAATTGGAATTTTGACTAGTCAAAATTAAATTGCAACCTCAGACAAGAGCATTAAATGCTAAAATGTCTTGCCACAATAAAGCAGTTTAAATTGGACAAATAAAGAAATCCTTTTATTGGACATTTATTATACAATTCTTAGACAAAATGGCAGATGACAACAGTTTCCAAGTTGGGATTGGTTGATAAAATGTTTAAGGTGGGACTTAGCAAAGGTGTCTGCATGTATATTTCAGAGATATCTATAAAGTAATTTTGACTAGTAAGAATGTTAATTCCGGATATCAACATTGAAATTCTTCCCAGTCACAAAGCTTAATGATATCTCCAAAGAAAGATCTTTCTAATCAAAAATCAGATTGAGATATACATAATCAAATTGCAGAAATTATATTTAACAAGGTACATATCATATCAAGGTACAATTATATTTAACAATCGTAGATATCTTAATTACAAATACGAAAAAAAAGTCAATATTGCAGAATAGATATCTGGAATTGGAAATTTGATTAGTCAGAACTAAATTATGACTGGTACAGACAAGACCATTAAATGCTATAGCAGATTTGACTATGGGCAATTTAGATATCTTAAAATATAATTGTTGAAACTGAATTAGAGATATATCTAATTGCCTTTATGGATGTGTGATGCATCAATTGAAGATATCTGATGTTCTTACAGATATACCTTAAAAGGAGTTATGATTAGTCAAGTGTATTCACAGATATCTTGAATCAGATTTTTTAATAGTGAAATTATATTTGCAGAAAGTTGATGATCAGTGTTATTATACCAACAAAACCTAATTGAATTAACTTGAAACTAATCCTGTAACTCTCAGTTTGTTCAACTACCATTATGGTATAGGCCCTTGTTCAAGCTTTGACTTTGACTTATACGTTATTTACCACCAAAATATTGGATTAATCGACGAATCTTCAAAAAAATCAACTGATTACTCAATTACCAAAATAAAGGTTTGTTAGCCCTAGATTAGTTCAATCATTTCAAAATGCACCTGCATTGTTTTGCATTTTGTGACTTTCAGTCAATAGAAGACAAATTGTCCAAGTATATATTTTATCATTGAAGATTTTGTCACACCTCTAAAAACCCTGTAATTTCCCAACAAAATTGTGACCAGTGAAAATGCTGAGTAGCTAGCAACTTTAGATAGATAGATAGACTTGTTAATAAATGCATTGCATAGGCTATTGGAATGAATTTTACAGAAAAACACAGAATTGTTGACATTTTTGCAGATTTATTAAAAAAGAAAAACTGAAATATCACATGGTCCTAAGTATCCAGAGCCTTTGCTCAGTATTTAGTAGAAGCACCCTTTTGATCTAATACAGCCATGAGTCTTTTTGGGAAAGATGCAACAAGTTTTTCACACCTGGATTTCGGGATCCTCTGCCATTCCTCCTTGCAGATCCTCTCCAGTTCTGTTTGGTTGGATGGTAAACGTTGGTGGACAGCCATTTTCAGGTCTCTCCAGAGATGCTCAATTGGGTTTAAGTTAGGGCTCTGGCTGGGCCATTCAAGAACAGTCACAGAGTTGTTGTGAAGTCACTCCTTTGTTATTTTAGCTGTGTGCTTAGGGTCATTGTCATGTTGGAAGGTGAACCTTCGGCCCAGTCTGAGGTCTTGAGCACTCTGGAGAAGGTTTACGTCAAGGATATCCCTGTTCTTGGCCACATTCATCTTTCCCTCGATTGCAACCAGTCGTCCTGTCCCTGCAGCTGAAAAACACCCCCACAGCATGATGCTGCCACCACCATGCTTCACTGTTGGGACTGTATTGGACAGGTGTTGAGCAGTGCCTGGTTTTCTCCACACATACCGCTTAGAATTAAGGCCAAAAAGTTCTATCTTGGTCTCATCAGACCAGAGAATCTTATTTCTCACCATCTTAGCAAACTCTATGCAGGCTTTCATGTGTCTTGCACTGAGCAGAGGCTTCCGTCGGGCCACTCTGCCAGTAAGCCCCGACTGGTGGATGCTGCAGTGATGGTTGACTTTCTACAACTTTCTCCCATCTCCCGACTGGATCTCTGGAGCTCCGCCACAGTGATCTTTGGGTTCTTCTTTACCTCTCTCACCAAGGCTCTTCTCCCCCGATAGCTCAGTTTGGCCGGGCGGCCAGCTCTAGGAAGGGTTCTGGTCATCCCAAACGTCTTCCGTTTAATGATTATGAAGGCCACTGTGCTCTTAGGAACCTTAAGTACAGCAGAAATGTTTTTGTAACCATGGCCAGATCTGTGCCTTGCCACAAGTATGTCTCTGAGCTCTTCAGGCAGTTCCTTTGACCTCATGATTCTCATTTGCTCTGACATGCACTGTGAGCTGTAAGATCTTATATAGACAGGTGTGTGACTTTCCTAATCAAGTCCAATCAGTATAATCAAACACAGCTGGACTCAAATGAAGGTGCAGAACAATCTCAAGGATGAATGGGCAGCACCTGAGATAAATATATGAGTGTCACAGTTTTTCTTTTTTAATAAATCTGCAAAAATGTCAACAATTCTGTGTTTTTCTGTCAATATGGGGTGCTGTGTGTATACATTAATGAGAAAAAAAAGAACTTAAATGATTTTAGCAAATGGTTGCAATATAACAAAGAATGAAAAATGTAAGGGTTTTATTATATACACTCACCTAAAGGATTATTAGGAACACCTGTTCAATTTCTCATTAATGCAATTATCTAATCAACCAATCACATGGCAGTTGCTTCAATGCATTTAGGGGTGTGGTCCTGGTCAAGACAATCTCCTGAACTCCAAACTGAATGTCAGAATGGGAAACAAAGTTGATTTAAGCAATTTTGAGCGTGTCATGGTTGTTGGTGCCAGACAGCCGGTCTGAGTATTTCACAATCTGCTCAGTTACTGTGTGAAAAGGGAAAAACATCAAGTATGCGGCAGTCCTGTGGGCGAAAATGCCTTGTTGATGCTAGAGGTCAGAGGAGAATGGGCCGAATAACCACTCGTTACAACCGAGGTATGCAGCAAAGCATTTGTGAATCCACAACACGCACAACCTTGAGGCGGTTTGGCTAAAACAGCCGAAGACCCCACTGGGTACCACTCATCTCCACTACAAATAGAAAAAAAGAGGCTACAATTTGCACGAGCTCACCAAAATTGGACAGTTGAAGACTGGAAAAATGTTGCCTGGTCTGATGAGTCTCGATTTCTGTTGAGACATTCAAAATTTAGCGTAAACAGAATGAGAACATGGATCCATCATGCCTTGTTACCACTGTGCAGGCTGCTGGTGGTGGTGTAATGGTGTGGGGATGTTTTCTTGGCACACTTTAGGCCCCTTAGTGCCAATTGGGCATCGTTTAAATGACACTGCCTACCTGAGCATTGTTTCTGATCATGTCCATCCCTTTATGATCACCATGTACCCATCCTCTGATGGCTACTTCCAGCAGGATAATGCACCATGTCACAAAGCTCGAATCATTTCAAATTGGTTTCTTGAACGTGACAATGAGTTCACTGTACTAAAATAGCCCCCACAGTCACCAGATCTCAACCCAATAGAGCATCTTTCGGATGTGGTGGAACGGGAGCTTCGTGCCCTGGATGTGCATCCCACAAATCTCCATCAACTGCAAGATGCTATCCTATCAATATGGGCCAACATTTCTAGAGAATGCTTTCAGCTACTTGTTGAATCAATGCCACATAGAATTAAGGCAGTTCTCAAGGCGAAAGGGGGTCAAACAGTATAAGTATGGTGTTCCTAATAATCCTTTAGGTGAGTGTATATATATAAGCATTTATTTTGCACTTGCTTGACCATGGGTCCTTCTCCTTGTTGGGTAAATATAACGTCCTTGCAATCTAAACATGAACCACGTGGTGGTGCTATAACTAAATCTATCAACAAGGATAGATACTTGCGAGTTAAGGGGTCAGAGAGGGCGTCCGTTATTCAGTACTTTTGGTAAAATGCATTTTATCCCAATCCAGAAATGAGCACGTAGTAGCCTATTATTTATCATTCATGTAGGCTAGTCTATGTATTTGCAATACCACTGTGATTCACAACATCGACATGAAATACGGTAGCTATAGGTGTTTTTAATGCATGCAACAATGCGATGAAATGATAAATAACAACATACACTAATCAACAAAATAAATGTCTTTATATATAATATTAGCCTACATGTATTTGTTTCTCATGACTCATTTGACTTTGACCTTGATTCTATGCTGGGTTTTCCATGCCTTATCCCAATATATACTGTCAAATAAAGATGACCAAAAATATCGCTGCAGGAAATTAAACAATCGCCTTCCTTATAAGCTTACTATGACAATGACTAGAAGTCAACATAAAAAAAAATCACGACTACTACTTCTACTACCAACGTTTCGAATGAAAAAGTTTCTCGAAAGAGATATGCCTTTTGAAGATGCAATAAAAAAGAATAGTACTTGCCTAAAAAAACACATTTCCCAGAAACCTTGCGTCATGACGGCACAGAGGGGCGGGGCTTGTTGTCGTAGCGGCACTTGCGTTATGAGAGTAAAATGTGTTTGACAGGAATCTGAACGAGAGGAGGGGGCGGCAGCACACGAGTGGAAATCCGCACCTTCAAGAGATCGCCATCACTTTTCCTCCCTCGTCAATTTCCAAGCGCGTGCAGTCCGTTAACCGCGGGGAGGCGAATGCGGTGAATTATTTGGAGGCTCAGCAACAGGGCACACAGAGTACAGGATGCCGCTGACTCTATCAACCCCGCGCGCGGGGATCTCCCGCGACTAGCGCCGCGCAAAGTATCCAAAAGGAGAATGCGAATATGGAAACGATGTAACTTCACCGCCGCATTGCATATAGCTCGGGGAAACAGGCTAGAAAGTAGATAGCTAAATAGGGCGCATTTCGCCGTCATACATGCAAACTTACTCATCATCAAGCTCAACTAGCCTGTAGTTGGCTGCAACAAAAGGAACAGCTGCTCGACAGTGTCTTCAGATACCAAAGAAGACAGAAGAATTAAAGATGTTACGGAGGAGGCTCAACGGTTTGGTATGTATGGCACTCCAGTGTTACTTTAAACGCAGACAGGCAGCTAACGAAGATGTAACTAATGATCAGAGTCTGACAACAGGGCGCATGTCAATGAAACATCTCGAATGGTGCATACGTGTAGCATTTATTTAAAAACTAGGAGGCATCCTGCTGAAAGCGCTGGTCTGGCTAACCTCAAAGAGTTTTTCAACACCACCAAAGCAGTAATTACTTGAGGTATGCAGGCAACTTCCTGGTAACATGGACCAGCTGTTGCTAAGTGAGGCGTTTTTAACATCGATTCAAAACATGAGTTTATTTTACTAGGTTTGAGAGACTCTGCTGTGGTGAAGATGATCGTTTTAGACAGCGCGTATAAATGTGTCCTGCCAATTTTTTTTCTTCTTCTAAGTTGAGCTGCATTCCTGATAGTGTTAATCAAATAATACTGTCTTGCAAGCTAAGCCTTTTACGTGTTGTACTTGAATCCAATAATTAATTTCCTAATGCCCTTCATTGCTGTCGCAACCTTTTAGATGGTAACTTTATTTGGGCACGTGATGCAGTAATTCTGCTCTTACCACATAATTGCAGAGCATCAGGGCAGTGCTGGAGGAGCTCTTGTAGATAAATGCTGGGTTTAAGATGAAGGCTTTTTAGTCAAAGCTGTTTTAGGATGTGGTGGGAGTTCTTGTAATCAAATTTCTCTCTTTTCTTTTTGTGCCTCATTATTGTTGTAGTTCACCATTACAAATGAATTCACTGTGCAGTCCATAAAGCAATCAAAATGGACAATTTTAGTTTTTAATTAAATATTGCAGTATGTGTTATAAATGATTTATCTGTGCACATTATTATTTTGTTAAAATTCATGTGCCTTCGTAATTTTAATTCAAACCAACTTCCCATCCCTGTTCTTTTTCTCTGATGATGTTTATTTGCACAAGGGCAGGACAACCTGTCACTCACATGACATCACAGCAATAGCTAACCACAATGATCCAATCAATTCCCCATGGACAAAATCAAGTCCCGCCCTACATTTTTTCTTGTTTGGGAAGGCGTTTCATTCAGGTATATGTCACAATAGGGAAGAAAAGACAATCGCAAATTCTGTTTCAGGTCGACTTTAAAGGGGCCACCCAAAACTAAAAAATTTCTTACTCACTCACTCACTCACAAAACCATTTGACTTTATTTCTTCTGAGTTGTCATTTCATTATATGAAGATAAAAATATGGAGTGAAGGTTTCCATTGAAGAAAAAAATTAATCTAGGTTTGGAACAACATGAGGATGATTAAACAATTGCACGATTGGCTTTAATTTGGTTGCGTCAGCACCAATTTATTGTAATGTGGCAATTATATGACATGTGCATAAATAGCCACTTCTCAAAGAATTGAGCTCTCCTTCACGTCTTTTTGCGCTTGAATGGACATATTTATTCACACAAAATGATGTCCAAAAATGCATCTCTGTGAGTATCTTAGTAATAGTAGCATAGTCTGTTGTATCTTAATTGAACATAAACAGTTGAGAAATGCAGTGCTATTTTACACTTATACTATTTTCTCTACCTGAAAATTAGTGTTAGACTTACCTGAAAAACATCAAAGGCAATGTTTATTTTATTTGTATGTTTGGTATGTGCTATTGCTCGTAATTTGATTATTTCTTCTTATTTTGTTACTGGCAGTTTACTTGTCTTTAGCAATTTTTGAAATATGAGTTAGGCTAGTTGTTTTTGGTGTCACAACCTTAGTTCTTACGTAGTGTCTATTTACACTAAGTGCAAATAGGGCGCCTTGTTGGCAATCGCTATTTACACTAGTTCCGCCCAGCAATGCCTGGTTGGGCCACACAAGATTAAAAAAAAAGATGCGCGTGTTGTAACATCTGCAGTGGCGTAATGGAGTGTAAGGTTTGAATCTGCCTTTTGCCTAGCTAGCTTTTCTCCCTTTTCCTATCACTTATCAAGTTGGAAAGACATTTACTTTTAATACAAATTAAGGATATGTTCTAAAAGTGGAAATAAAGTGCCTAATGATTGTTTAATAATAATAATAATTATAAAAGTATTTATTTGGTAGGGGTAGGTGTATGGAGGACTTTTATTGTGCCATTAAGGCGGCATCCATTTAATAATTTAATATAATAATTTATACTCTATTATTGTATCCTGTTAATGTATTACAATACTGAGGTGTGTATAGAATGTATTTGCCAAAATGAAGTATAAATAGCATCTAATTACTATTTACATTACATTGTGTAAATAGAATATATTGCTATTTTAACTTGGTGTAAATAGCATCTACAGCAATTAAGAAAGTGCTTAGAAAATATTAGTGTAATATTCTTAGTGTTATTTGCAGTTAGCCGCTGCCTATTGTTATTGGGTCAAAAACATTGACTATATGCCTATTTTATTAGTTTATTGATCAGTTGCTACTTCCCTTTCATTGTTACTTAAGCAAGCAGTTACAGCATGCACATTCATGTATGTCTTTGGTTGGTGCAAATTTTCTTTAGCATGCCATCCCATCCCATCACAAGCATTTTGAGCATTTTAAAGACTTTGCCCATCCGTAGTATCATAGCTCTGATGGCACTGACACTAGGTTTTTCTTTTATGATGAGCTGCTTTACTGTCTTGTCTCTTTTTATAGTGTAACTCTCCAATAACTTGTTGGTGCCATTAGGCTAAATCGTGCTGCTGGCAGCATGAGAGCTATAGATACCAGCAGTAATAGACCAATATAATGATAGCATGCTCTGATATTCCCACAGGTCTTGTAATATTACTGAAGTCAGCATTCTCTGGCCATGCTATAGTGTTTGCTTCAAGTATCTGTTTGTATGGCTCATAAATAACGTTTGCTTGGCCAACATGCCTGTAGTAAACAGTATTATTGCAGTTTTTCAGTAGTTGTCCATGTAATCTGGGAAGGGTGTCTTCAATTTGGAAATCAAAGTTTGCTTGAGCTGTATAGGTGGAAATCTTCTAACTCTGCATTCTTGGGAAAGTCATTAAAAATAGTGTTTGGAGGGTGGTGTTGAGACCTGTTTAGGGAAAATCCTGTTGGTTCTAGTTCTCTGACAGGAATGCAAAATCTTGGTCCGTTTGATGTTTTCTTGAAGATAGTGGCCTGTTGTGTCCTGGCTGGTGGTCTGGAGGAAATGTGATAGCATTCAAGTTCGAATCTCTTTTGCAAAAATGTGAATACAATATAAACACATTCAGACGGTTGCATTGTTCACTTGAGTACTGGTGCATTTTTTGCTTGCGTAAGTGCATTAATTCAGAAATCCCAATCGCAAACAATATAAGATTCATGTTTGAATTTATTACAGTTTGTCACTGAGACGGTTTGCTTGCAGATTTGCCCGCAGCCTTGTGAAGGAACACAGGCTCGCTGTATTACACTTATATTTAAGCAGAATATCGCAATGGAGATTGCTAAACTCCAACATACATGTTTGTCTTCAGATCACCAGCATTTTTTTCAGAGAGCATGTGATGCTCGTGGTTGCCAGGTTGGAAAGATTAAGGAAAACACCGGGCAAAAATGTATCTATTTGAATAAAAAAAAGCTTGGGAGTTAAACTTGTGATATCTAGCAACCTTAAGCTTAAAAGATAATGGAGGTTTGTTGAAGGGCAGCACATGAAGAAATACAGGAATGTTCACCAGATGATTTGAATAGCTATATTTGGAAAGAAAATAATATTGTAACTGTTGTTCTGTATAAGAAATCAAGTATTTGAAAATAGATCAGAGGGAAACATCTTGGAACGCTGCTTTCTTGAAGGACCTCATAAAAATAATAGATGTATGCGCTGCCAGTTTCAGAGTAAAACTTGGCACTTTGCATGCATGCAGTTTGTGGTTCAGTGAAGCACTGTATCATAGGCTGCATGTATGTGGATTAGCAGTGCTTTTCTGGAGCATGTATTTAGCTAAATAAATCGCAGTATGCTTGGTTTGACAATCGCACTAAGCCATGATATAAATTTAATATCGATATACTGTGCAGCATTAGTTTGTTACCATTGCAAGATAGCAGAAATGACAATGAACAATGAGTTAATTTGTTTCAGTTAGACTTCATGCAGAGTAGCTATTGACACATCTACTGCACGTCAGGCCCTGTCTGACAGGATTTCGTTATGTTGTGTGCTGTCACTTTTCTCTCTGAGCATTTATAGCAGGTCCTTCCTCTTCAGTAGTTAAAGGTGAAGTCAGAGAGCTTCCTTTGGTGCATATGATGCTCTCTTAGGAAAGACTTTGCCTCTTTGAAGCAAACCCCTGAGGAGATCTGAAGATGGAGCTGTGTGGATGTTATTAACCGTGGCTTATAGCCAAAGAACACTGCAAATGTCTGATGTGTGTGAGGGTCCTTTTTATCTACTCTGTAGGTTTTCATCATCTGCAATCATTTATTTAATCATTTTTCCAATATTGTGAAACATCTGTGAGATGTTTTGTTTTCTCTTTATACTACATTTTTCATTTTATTCTTGGACTTTTTATTCTGTTTTTGGAAACAACTTGAAAAAAGTGTGTGGGAGAATGTGAGCTACAGGGAAATAACCTGAACCCGGATTCAAACTCTGGTGACTTGTACTTTCAGTTGGCTGCATATTCCAGTTGTCTTTTCTTTTTTTTTTCTTCTTTTTTTTTGAAAAGTAGTTTTTCCTCCTGATTAAAGTTGTGATGAAATAGAAGTAGCAACAGATATTTTCTACTGGGATGTGACGTACATACAAGTGAAATGGATTATCGAAAAAGAAAAATGTAAGCTGAGGGGTGAGGTTTGACCAAATGACTGCAGTTGTTGTTGTCATTAGAAGGTATGCGATTAGTAACACTTTAGTTTAGGGCCCAATTTTTACTATTAACTAGTTTCTTAAAGCATATTAATGCTTATTAATGCTTTATTCTGCATGACCATATTCTTTATCCCTTAATCCCGCCAATACCTACATTTAACAACTACCTTACTATTAATGTACCGTAATTAGGAGTTTACTAAAGCAGAAGTAATAGTTAATAGATGGTTAATAGTGAGAATTGGACTCTAATCTAAAGTGTGACTTTGATTTTGATTAAACATTATAAGGTAAAAAAAACAACAACCTATGTGTGGATGAATTGTTCAGAATAAGATCTATTACACACATTTACAAAATAAATATGTTAAAAACCAACCAGTTTCCCATGCAAGTCCCACAGAATTCTGGGATACTGAAATCTTGATGCATGTGCCTCATAAGCACAATGTGCTGTCTAGCGTTTTTCCCTCTGTGTAAAGGCAATGTAGAGTACCTTAAAATTCAAGAGCGTCCCATCACTATTAAGAACTGTTAAGATGATTTGCATGAATTTGTATGGTGTTGTTTTCAATATTGCTGAGATTTTATTTTTTTTCGCCTTGTGATTGGCTGTCTTGTCTGTGCTTTGTCCGAGTAGCCAGGCTTACTGTCACGCAAGGACTGCTCAGTCCTGCTCTACACCTCTGCCTCCACCGTGGTGTGTCCTAGCTGCTAATCAGTTGTGCCGTCTGGCTGTGCCTGCAAAGGATGTTTTTTGGGTGTCTGGATGGTGCAGGAGCGCATCATAAACCGAAGTCGCCAGCCTTAGGGAACCTGGTGGGAATCAGGCAGCTCTCCCAACACTTGTGCGTGTGCTCTGTGAGGAGATGTGGCTCTGTGTGTGAAGTGTCAAATGCCCATCTTGATTAGGCATTACCGTAATCCCAGTTGATTATGTCTCTGTAGTGAATGTAAATGTGGAAAATCATGTGTGTGCTGAGTGTCAATCTGTGCATAAGGTCTTGCAGTTTTAAATTAGGATTCGGTATCGAGAACCGGTTCCATTTTAGAACCGGTTCCAGAGAAATGCGGATTCGATAGGACGTGTATTTCGATCCCGTTTAACGGTTCCTGTGTGTGCATTTTAATGTGATTTTAACCTTAGCGCCACCGTAATGGTGTGACGTGGTCTCACGGAACAATTTGTTTTTAAGCCTTGCGATTTAAGAAGCGACACAGTACTCATTCGAATCTGAGAGACGAGTTCTGAGCGCAATCAACCCGCACACAACTAGGAAGTACGGAAATAAAGCTGCTGCTCATGCAGTACTTTCGAAATTCCTGTCTTTGCGAGTATCTTCGTAAACACTGTCTTAAGTGGACATAAATGCTTTCGGTGTTAAAGTGAAAGCAGGCTAATGAAGCTGCTGCCGTCCTTGCCATTCATGTTATTCAAACAGTCTCTCATTGCTCTTGAATAACTTTTGTGAAGAATATGCACTGGTTTAGTACATTTATGTTGTATTTCTATTTCTTGTGCTTGATGATGTTTAGCGCTCGAGTGTTGATGGTGAGAGACTATTCCGCATATGTTTTGGATGCAAAGAGGAATATACTATCTCCCCAAAATGCTTAAAAACACGAACTTATAAAGAGAATCCTGCCTTACCTACTTAAGTAGGAAATAGGAAGGAAGGACACAAATACTCAGCTCATTTTTGTATCAGACTACTCATTTAGTTCATTTAGGAGTTGCAGTGTTTCTGTTTGTTTTTGTCCCCAGTCACATATTGGATAATGTTTAATTACACCTTATGGGTTGTAATTATGTTCAGTTTGACATTAAGTCTTGTAGGTTCTTTAATAAGCCAGAGTTTCCTAATATGGATAGTGTTTTGCATAAGCCCTGTTTTTTAACACCTATTAAAATGTTAATTGTAAAATTAATATTTGTTGTGCTTATTTTATTCTCAATTAAAACAACAACCTAATGCATTACTGTAAATAACATCTGTGGTATTGCTTATCTGGAAAAATCAAATCGGTATTGGCCAAAAATGATGACAAATTGGTAATTGGTATTGGCTGCAAAAATCCAGAGTTCTCTTTTGTGCTGTCTAGCGCTTGAAAAGTCAAATACACAAAATTATGTCAAAATATCTTCGCTAGCACAGTCGGTGTTGTCCTAAATGCACGAAACATCAATTAAATGCTGAAATCATGAGAAAAAATTATCATGGCTTTTCACAAAAATAAGCAGTACAACTGTTTTTAACATTAATAAGAAGACATGTTGCTTTACCACCAAATCAGCATATTAGAATGATTTCTGAAGCATCATGTGACACTGAAGACCGGAGTTATTTCTGAAAATTGGGTTTAAATTGGCAAATGCTTAAGAGCTTATGATTGAATCATTATTGAAGTGATTATGATGTTTCTAGGATTTTATATGTTTGGCAACAGTTCTTCTAACCCTAATTGATGGAGTGTGTAGCTTTTCATTTCTTAACAACCATAAGACACATCATGGCCATATTCCAGGATAACATGTCAAGATTAATGCGGCTCAAACTGTGAAAAAATGGTTGGGAGGGAGCATTAATAATAATTTTCACACATGAGTTGGCACTTCTGAGTCCAGACCTTAAATTCATTGACAGTCTTTGGGATGTGCTGGAGGAGACTTTACAGAGTGCTGGACTCTTGCATTGTCTACACAAGATCTTGACCAAAAATGGATGCACGTCTTGATGGAAATAACATCACAACATTTATTTCCATTAAGTGTTGTATAAATTTTTGGGTCAAGAACTTAAATCCAAGTATTTAAATCCAGACAGCAACTTTTTTGGGGGGGGCCATTCAGTGTATATTAAAATAGAAAACATTTACTTTGAAATAATATTTCAGAATGTTACTGTTTTCACTTATTACCTTTTGATTAAATAAACATAGCCTTGGTGACCATAACATACTTCATTCAAAAACCAGACCCCAAACCTTTGAACAGTAGTGTACAAAAGTTGTTTTTATTTGACATTTCTTTATAGGAGCCTATATTGCAAAAAATAAATGCTGCAGAATTACACTTAGTGCTGAAACTATTTCTGCTGTGAAGCACTGCTTAGTGCGCAGGGTAAATGCTGTGCACTACTGTTGTTCTTACGTTATTATTACTGCTTCATTTCTTAAATGATAAAATGATAAATGATTATTTGAAATTAATTTACTGGTTATTGTTTTAAAAAAATACTATAATACTGCTCTGTAGTATTGTTTTACAGTTGCTTTAGAGAATTGTGAATTTACACTGGAATTGTATCATGACTGCTAAATCAGTATCATGACAACCAGTGACCAGTGAAGCTTATGCATCAAAACCATGCTAATTGCCCTACCGGTAAGCCCCTCCCCTCGAACGCAGATGAGCCAATTGCAGATGAGTATCTGTTGCATGTACTGGAATTCAGACAACTTTAGGTTTCAGTGCCATAGTTTGATGGTGTTTATGCTACAAAAAGGTAGAATGATGTGCCTGGGGTACTTGTAACACTGATTCCAGGTATCCTGGTTGTTATACTCTCATTAAGTTACAATTAAAGTTAGTGAATCCATGCTAACGTACAAACCTAAAATAGCCAACTGTTCTTATGTCTTGTACAGTGTAGGTCAAAAACACATAAAGGTTTACATTTTTCAGTGCCTCTCCATATTAAACTGGTTAAATGTAAAGTAATTTAGTCTTACCCTGTGGCACATGAACAGTGTTGATCCTGGATGTTGTCACCTGCGATCGTGATGACCGTAACATGAGGCTTCTCCCGCTTGCATTGTGATCTGTTAACCCTCGGTTCCAAATTAATCTTATTTATTTAAAAATCTTTTATATATCCCTCCATGGCATGTTTAAGTCCCACTTGAATGCTCCTCGACGAGAGAGGGTCCTTCTGTGTCCAAAATGCCATCAAAGCCATCTTAGGACAAGGTTTTCACACTGACAGCTGTCATTTTATGACAGTTTTTTGTCCAAGTTAGCAACAGTAACTAATTATAGCCATGTATATATTACTCTGTGGGAAGTACTTGAGCAAATAAAAAAAAAAAAATGTTTTTTTATACTCAGTCTTGGAAAAATGATCAGTGCTATGCCCCTGGTATTTTGTGTAAGCTGTTCTTCTCAGAAAGCCTGTAGTATTATGGGCAGAGGCCCTGGCTCCAATTGTTCTAAAGCCACTTAATCACCTAGAAATGTTCCTGAGCTAGATTCTAAAGCTCCGTCTCAGACCTTCGTCGCCTGACCATCACAAACAGCCCCTAATCATCACGTCCACCTGTTGCAGGGGTAGTTAAACTGATGATAACCATGTTGATGGTGTGACGGGCTTTTGGGGATAAGTGGCGGAGGGTGAGGGGCCCACATTGGCCTGCCTGGACCAGTGATTTATTGGCCTTGTTTCATCAGGAGAGCCACATATTGATTAGAGTCCTGCTCCGTTTTGCTGCCATTTGTCTTGTCCCTCCCGAACTGGCTGGCAGACAGAAATGCTTATGCTGACTACTTCTTCTTTACCTCTCCCTCTCTCTCTCTCTCTCTCTCTCTCTCTCTCTCTCTCTCTCTCTCTCTCTCTCTCTCTCTCTCTCTCTCTCTCTCTCTCTCATTGCAATTCGGCACCCCATAATGAAAACGCAGCCAGCCGCACAAGGCTGAACTGCACATCCCATCAGAGTCAGGACGGGTGAGAGAAAACGGTGCAGAAAGCAGACAAGGCAATGCAAGTGCATGTGCAGTTCTACCTGTTGTATCCCTCCGTTACCTTCAATGTGTAAAAGACAGGCTTTCAGAGGCTGATTGCCACAGCGGGATCGTTGGAGATCAAGGAGCGTCCGGGTCCATCTCTAAAAGCAAGGCTGAATTCTCAGTTTGTCATTTTAAATAATTTACGTGCCTCGTTTTTAAAATTCTCCTCATAGCGTTCCTCCCTTTCCATCTGTATATCGTCACCAGGCTTGTGGACTTGAAATGCATTCCTGTCATGATATATTTATAAAGCCTCATCCTGAGATTCCCTGTGTTGTGCCTTAGCTACCGGCAATACCCCAAGAGCTCTCGCGCCACTGTGTGAAGAGAATAATGAAAAGTGTGAGTGTGTGAAAGGGTAATAGAAAAAGCGGGTCTGCTTCTACATGCAAAAAAAGACACTTTCTAATACCAGCAAAAGCAAAAGGACCCATTACACGGCCTTGATGCACAGTTGCACACTCACGCACACACCAGAGTTCCTGGTTAAATAACAGGCTGCAATGAGAACCGGATGAGCCCACGCTGGAGCTTTCCCATCAGTCCGCTGCAGGGAGAGAAATGAAACATCTCGCTGGTTCCTGTGAGCAGAGCCGTGGCCCTGCAGCTCAAAACGCTTTGCCGCCTTAGCAACCAGGATGCTCTGTAGCACACATTAGTTTCCTTTTGCTGTTACACTTTTAGGGACAGATCTAGCTTTTTCTCTGTCCCTTTAAACACAATTTGCTGTAATTAATTGAATGGTTATTACAGTCCATGATGCTCAATGTGTAGTAAAAGATAATGGCTACAGAGCTGAGATGCTGAGAGCTAAGAGCTGAGATGCAGATGTTTTTTTTTGCATGTCAGCATTTAGATGCAAATATTCGATGTTGAATGGTAGCTAGTACGACTCCCCCTTTTCCATCACTTTTTTCTCTGTCCCTCCCCCTCCTCCTTCTTCCTCTTTCCTCCTCAATGCAAAGATGGAAACATGTTAGTACCTAAATTAACACCATGGTGCTAATGTCCCTCTATAATGCAAGCTGAAGAGGTTGCTCTATTGCTTGAATGCAATCTCTTGCACCACAGTCCTTTTGTAGTGTGTTTTTATATATCTTTAATTATTTTCTTATTTAAAATGTTAAGTCTTTCTTGAGACACTTTACTGAAAGCCTTCTGTGTAGACTCTTTATTTATTTATTTATTTATTTATTTATTTATTTATTTATTTATTTATTAATTTATTTATTTATTTATTTATTTATTTATTTATTATTATTATTTTTTTCAATTGTAATTTGTTTTCAATCAGTTGTTAATATACATTGCCCTCCACTAATAATGGCACCCTTGGTAAATGAGCAAAGGTGGCTGTGAAAATAAAGCTATATTGTTAATCCTTTTGATCTTTCATTTAAATAAAAAATCACAAATTCTAACCTTTCATTGAAGTAAATCAATTGAAAAATAACAGACAAGTATTACTCGTCATGTTTCTGATTTTGTAAACAACAATGAAGATATCGGTAAAGTAACAACAGCATTTATTACATTTTTGAAGAAGAAAAAAACGCAATAAATAGATTAAAGGTATTTGGCCTTTGGGGAAAATATCATTATGAAATAAATGTTTTTCTCCAATGCATGTTGGCCACAATTATTGGCACCCATAGAAATTCTTTTGAGTAAAATATCTCTGAAGTAAGGATGTTAACGATTATTCAAGACCGATTAAGAACTCAGTGCATGACTTATCTTTGGGACCATTTTATGGCTTCATCATGACTTTGTGTTTGTATTCACAGCCTTTTTTTTGTGCAAATGTAAGTTGTGATATTGTGTTTATTTTGTGTAGGCCTAGCCTATATATGTGATTTATCTCATAGGATGCATTTGGTTAATAATTATGGTGGTAAAGCGTGCCAGTAATCTTCATGTAGCTCAAATATCAATGCACAAGTAATAATGACTATGATTGGGACTCTCATATTACATAAGATTATGGAGAACATTATTGTAATAAAACATTGAATTATTTTGGTTTAGTTGCCATTTCAGTCGTTGACTGCTTCAGCGGGATGTTACAGAAAGAGCGCATCCACAGCAGGAGTTACACATTCTGAATAGCATGTAACTTCGCGTCATTTTGTGCAGATATCATTTGTAATATTATGTTTATTTTGTATATATCTGATTAATCTCATATAGGATGCTTTTCATTGCGTTAAATAACGTGCTAGCAGAGCGCTTCATTTTATGTGTTAATTCAGCGTGCGCAGCTCAAACGGCAATGCAGGACTAATAATGACTATGATTGGGAAATATTACATAACATTAATGAGAACACTATTTTAATAAATTGTTGTGATTTAATTGGGTTTAGTTGCCATTTTCAGCGTGTTATTTAGGAAGAGCGCGTCCACTCATTCTGAATAGCACACATCTGAGGTGGTGTTGGTGATACGCTGTTATATTTGATTAAATAAGTCACTTATTAAATTATCAATCACATCGACTCATTTTACAACCCTACAGTCCTCCCTTTATTTAGACTAAAAACCCTTCTCATTCATTTGGTGAGAAACATTGTGTTTTGTGCAGAATTTGTACACCCTGTCATGCTGTGGGCTATAAGCCATATTGCAGTGTTAGGGATTGCAGTGTTTTAAATAACGGTTGATCATGGGAATTTGTGTAAATTGACATTTCTACTACGAATTGTATTCCTATTTATATTTGTTTTTTTTTAGCACACTAAGCACACGTGACTGGGAACATGAAATTGTCCAGCCATCACTTCCTGTTCCACAGGAGAATAAATAAGAGGAAACGCAAAGGCCAAATTCCCTTTTCTTCTTCTCATATTTTTGTCAAATTTAAATAAAAATACAAAATCATTTAATAAATGCTTTTGTTACTTTATCTTTGTTGTTTACAAAATAAGAGAAACATTTGTCAAGTAATACTTATTTTATCAAATGCTAAGCATCCATGGTTGATCTTGCAGCTCAAGTTGAAAAACATTTCATAGCTTTCGTACTTTGACAACGGCATTCACTGCTCGGAACGAGGATTTTCAGAGGGAAATAGTGTTAGAACAGGACTTTTGATTGGATCAATACATGTATGGAATAATGCACACTGTCAGGGTTTATTTTGCATTTTAATTATTCGCTGTCTGTACATTTTTACTGCTTATTACATGAATACAAAAATAGATTAGCAAATCGACCTGAGATTGATTTGTTCAAATTTATTTGTTACATGAGAAGAAAGAATGTGAAGATGGGTGAGACAAGAGAACACTAGCACAGCAAACGGGTTGTCTGAGACAGTGGATTGAAGCAGTCATTATACAAAATATTTGATTGTAGTGACAAGATTGACCAAGCAGATTCTCCCTCGAAGTTAGAATAATAGAAATAATGGTTAATAACAGTTTCCCCACGTGGGACATGATTCATTTTTGTAGATTAAGGGACAGTATGAAAGTGTTGTCTTGGAGTGTCATAATGTCTTTAATCATGATTAATGAATGTAATGATGCCTGTTATCTCAGTAATGTTAATAAACAAGTTCCTAGCGTCACTGACAGCAAGCTGTCATCACAAGTCTCTTTCTCTTTGCGCAGACAACAGCACACCGGCTTCCTGTTGTTTTCTCTCCCTCAGCTTTTCCTTAAACTTTCACCTCTCTCACATCCCTCTGTAATCTCACATGTCTCTGCAGACTCCGTCTGAGAACTGGGCTTGAGCCAAGCAAGCACAGACCAGTTGCATTTTCACTTGCAGTTCAGAGCAAGAACAGGCTTTCAGCAGGTATTTGGGAACACACATAATTACAGTTGGAAAAGGGAAAGCGAAAAAAAAAGAAGGTCTCAGCAATCAGCATTGACATCACTTGCTGAAAGCTATCAGTGAAATCTGATCTCACACATCATTTTAAGCGTGCAACACCAAAAATTCCCAGATTAGTTTAGTTTAGTTACTTTTTTTTTTTTTCATCTTTCTGTCAGTGAGACCATGTTAATATAGGCCAGGCCACAGCACAGTGTGTCTACTGCTGCACTGCTGCTCAGACTTCTCTGACTACCAGTCTTCACTTCACTGTGTCGTGGTGCTATTAATATCCCCCCGGTGCCACCCTGTATTCTGCATGTGATGGAGAATAAAAGACTTAGGAGTCAGTACCACAAAGCATTGTGGGATCTACTATACTCGCGGTGTCTATCGGTATAAAATATGATTAATGATGCTGGTTAAGCCTTTTATTCAGGTTTATTATCAGGTAATGTGCAGAACGTACAGAAGCAGTAGCTGAAGTGCTGACAAATTGATAATTAAATCTAGCTGTGTAAATGTAGTCGATGTCGAAATAATGTGGGTTTTGTTTCGATTTTTGTGGGAACCTCGGGTACTCCCTTGCATAACTATGGCAAAACTGTAGCCAGATAGCTTGATTGTTGAATGTTTTGCACGCTATTATAAAGAACAGAGCTGGCACAGTGAGTGCTGTCCACAACATTCATAACAGTTCAGAGACAGAGGGATCATAATTGGACATGTTTCTATACATATTTTGATACGTTTACTTTTTTTTCCATGTGTCGAAGTGTGTGGCTTTCTTATTGTGCACTGGTAAAGGCAGGCCCACTCATTTGTTGCAAATTTAGCTCCTGTCAATATTTTAAACTTGTCAGCTTGGCAACTGGCAAACATAATTGAGGTTTTATCTAAATTAAGAATGACTTTTGATTAGTAGTCTTAGAAGTTTCAGTGAGAGTGGATTCAAATTAAAAAATATTTTATATTATTAAATTGTTTTATATAATTAAATGTATTTAATTTCAAAACTTTTTTATTATTTTAATACTATCTTATGACGTTCAAAAACATCATGATGAATAAGTAATAGGCTATTTTCTACCCTGGTTTTGAGCCTAGCTCCTGGAACGCTCGGTTTTTATATGCGTGCCGCACTGAAGACTTGGAAGTAAACGCCCACTGCAATAATTGGAAAAGAGTTTTGCACAGTATAATGAGCTTCGGCTCTAGCGTCAGTACACGTGGGGAATTGTTTTGAAAACTTGTGGAAAAGCGGCAACCGGAATAATTTGGAATAATACTACAGTAAATCATGGTTAATGTTGGTGATTTGTGACTGAATCCCCTGATCTTCGCTCCGTTTCTCCTGTTTTCCACGTAAGCTCTTTGATCTGATATCTGTGGTTTATAACGCTTCCACTAGATCTCGCAGTGATGTTATTAATTCTGATTTCTGAGGCGAATTCAAACACTTTCTCACTGGATCTCCCAGCGCTGTTTAGTAACGCAGTCACGTGAACGAGATCGGCCCGTGAGGCTGTGACTGTGAGCTCGCACTGCGCTATCTGCGCAGCTCAAATTAGTAGCGCAGTTCTGTAAGACTTCCAACACACTTTGCAGCAGGGTATTGTTTGCTCTGCGACTGGCGCCGAAAACCTGAACCAGTTATGAATGACACTGTATGTTGTAAGATGACACACTGTCCTTGCTGTTTGTGTATTTCTATGGCAAACGCGCGGGGGAGAGCTGAGCCATTACGGGAGCCCAGCGGTGAGCATCAGCGTAGAAAAAACGATTTTCATTCAAACTAATCGACATAAACTACACATTCAAGTTAATCGATAAAATTGATGTATAACCCAGCCCTAACCGAAAGTAAAATGCGCATGGTCGCTCGGACATTCATGAAGGAGCGGAGCAAAGCAAAGTTGAGCTTCCATAGGAATGAACTGAAAATGCGCAAGTGGACCCGCACCGTGAATGACAGTGTGGCCATTTTAAATGAAATCATGAAATCTGACTCCTGCTGCTGGTCTCTGCTGTGACTCGCGTTCGGCTCATGCTGTATTAAGCAGACACATTCTGTTTTTAATTGTAGTGTCAGTTCTCTAACTGTAATAAATTATTTTATTACTATAAAAAAAAGAGCTCTGCCCGAGACGTCGGCCTTAGCGAGCTCTGGCCCATACATGTTCGAGTCTGATAGAAATAGAAAAAACTAAACATAAAAGAACCAACAACACCTAAAATATAAAGGATACTCCAGCCTGTGACAGCTTGGCAAGTTATCGTTAATTATGTTTAGTTAGACACGTACCCATAATCAGTAGATATCAAATGATCTGTAACAATGCAATACTATCACATTTAAAAACAAATTTTTTACTCACATAAGTGTGTTCCTCATTCCCAATCATCATTCCTGTTGGATCCAATATAGAGGGCACAGCATCTGTTTTAATTTCATTCTGTCTGCAAATCCAGTCTCTTGTTTACAAAAGAATCTGCAGTGAAATGAAGCGAAAAAGAAACGCAAATATCTTACCCACGTGAGCTGGATTTTCATTAAAAATAAAGTTCAACCTCATTCCTAATATTGGAACAGAAGGAAGCTTATACAGCGACTGTGTTCTTCCACAACTAGGCACTGCACACTATTTTGTAATCTTCATTATTATTGGCATGCTTATTGCTTGGAAGTTCGATCTGGTTTAGCTCCATGTAGGCCTATGTTATTTATCTATTACATCAATCATGCACGAATCAGTGGGCGGGCTACAGAATTAAGCCTTCTTCTTCTTCTTCTTCTTCTTCGGTTAAGGCGGCATTTCACTGCCCTCTGACCTCATTGGGAAGCAAATTGGGAAGACTAACAAGGAAGTTTTCAGCTCTGAAACTTACAGGATATAGGCATACCTATATTACAATAAAATATATAAAGCTCAAGGGAATGTTTATTTCTCAATTGGCACAATTTTTTGTAAATCTGCTTTGAAACAAAGTATTATAAAGAGCGTTATACATTTGAAATTGGAATTGTGAGGCTGGTATTGATTCTTATGAAGGATTTTGTTGATTTTAGGAGTTAAACCCGATAAGAATAGATGAGAACCATGTTTGGGTCTCTAAAAACATTCCCTTTTGGACTTGCTCAACTTCACCCTGCTGTTAGCATCAGGTTATGAGCTGAGAGCAGTGAGTGGGTGTTGTATGGTTTAATATAGCCTGTATAAAGTCCTTTACACTTTACTCCAAGTCTCTAAATCCGAGCAGTTATTTTAAGCACTCAATCCTTTTCTTTTTCCCCCAATCAGTGCTCTTAATTACTAGGTCCTTTTTCAGGGTTGCTGCAGTCTTGTTCCTCTGTCAATGTTCGGCTGCTCAGACGAACCATCCTTGTATATTCCAGTATGCAAATTAATATGCAAAGTCAGTAGTAGACCATTTGTTTTGCCATTTGTTTGTGGTTGTAACTACAGAAGTGGGCCGGTCACATGCAGTGTCTCATCAGCGCTGGGCCACGAGATCTCCTCTGACATCCACTTTCAGTAGTATTTAGAAGCTCATTGTTCACTCAGTCATTCACACGCAGCTTGAGCCTGTTCGTCTGCTCTTAGTCTGTCACTGTCACTTTGATGCCCTGTCTCCTTGCCCTATTTTCTTACTATAGATTGCCTTTTGTTCTGAATGTCAGTGGTGCAGTATCACTGTGGATATAAACTACTTTATTTGTCACCATTTTCATCTGCTTGTCTTTTGTCATTGTGTAATGCAGTGAATCTGGTTCACATGGTTTACGGAAGGGTGAAGAACCTGAGCATTGATGAACGATCAAGGGCTGTGCCTTTCTACATGCTGAGCTGCATTTGAAATGCAGAACATGCATACACTCAAGAATAAGAATGAGGAAGTACATTGTATGGAAATCCCCTTTTAGGTGAACAAAATTGCCTTGTCACCATCTGTAGGACACACAATTAGACACCATTTTTGTTGTTTACACTGCCTACAAAAAGTATTCACAAGCCCTTCAGGGCATTCTGACGAGAAGCCTTAAAGGGATAGTTCACCCTGAAATGAAAATAGTCATGTCTTACTCACCCTGCTGTTATTCCAATGCAGTATGTCTTTTCATCTTTTTCGGACCTCAAAAGGAGAACTTTTGAAAAACGTCCTGCACATGCTCCTCCATATAATGGCAGTGAATGGAGACCAGGCTAAAAAACTTTACAAAAAGGATACAAAAGTGTCATGTTATGTTACAATGAGACACGCGACATATATGGAAAGTGTTCAGGAGGCGTACTATAAGGTTTTGCGCGTTCCTGGGAGTGCGCGTGAGCCGTCAGCAGCCGCTGACTTGCACTGTTGTCATGGCACCCATGATAAGTATGTGACACACACACACACACCATTTTGAGAAATCAGGCAGCTGATGGCTCACACACACTCCAAGGAACGTGCAAAACCTTATAGTATGCCTTCTGGACACTCATTGTATCGTTATGTGATACTTTTTTTGTATCCTTTTTTTGTAAAGTTTTAGCCTGGTCTCCATTCACTGCCTTTTATATGAAGGAGCGCGTGCAGGTAGTTTTTCAAAATTTCTCCTTTTGAGGTCCGAAAAAGATAGAAGGACATAGGACATTGAAACAACAGCAGGGTCAGTAAAAGATGACTTTATATTCATTTCTGGGTGAACTATCCTTTTAAGGGAGGGATGTTATGTGTTATGATGATGCATTTGACACCAAAAAGCGCAGTGTTTGTTTATCCAAAATGCTTAGCTGTGGTCTCATCAAACCGTAGACACTACTTGCTGGTTTCAGGTGTCCCACTGTAGGTGAGATGTAATATGACATGTGATGTGACTGGTGAAGCAGTTTTCTCTCAAATCTGAAACTTGTAACTCTTTGGTCTAAAATGTCACTATCACTTTTCAAGGACAGCCTACTCTCGGTAGATTTACAGCTGTGCTGTACTCTTTCCATTACTTAATTATTAATTTAACTCAGAGGGTGTCCAAACTGCGGCACACCGCCTGTTCTGATGCGGCCTGGGGGATGTTTTAAAAATAGAACAGAATTTGGCCTATTATTGTGAAATTATATGAAATCCTGAACACTTGGTTTATCTGTCTCTTAGCCAAATCACAGCGCTTTTCTCCACTAGTACTTTCTTTTTGCAGGTGCCATCTGAGTCTACTGAGTCCACTGGTTGCTTTCTGAGCCCACTGTGTTTCTGTTCTGTGTATGTGAATGTGTATTATTAAAAGCACTATAGAAATATATTTTTAGTGTTCATTAGCCTATAATTCTTAATGAAAAACACAACAACAACACTAATAAACTAATAAAAACAACACTTAATTATGCACCTTTACATTTCGCTTTGAAACCAAATCTTCCGCGATCATCTGTTCTTTCTGCTCTTGGCTCTCGTGATAAATATATATATATATATAAAAATGACGGTGGGGGTGCCACGGTGTGCAAGTGATGTAACCGGTGTTGAGTCTGAACACTGTTAACACCGACTATCGTAGCGAGCCTAGTGTGCACTGTAATGATTGAAAACAGTTTTAGGCTGCTTTCAGACTAGCACTTCATTTGCGCACCTGTGATCCTTTGACGTCAGACTACGGTTTGTTTGGATGATTTGAACGCTGTTTTCTAGGGTTGTGGCGAAGTAATAATGATGCCACGCCCCCCGTTGCGAGTCTTGTTGTGAATGCGACAAACACTAATCCGCCTTTTATAGTTAAACTAAAAACATTTAAAAACTTAAAAAAGGGATTGCTCTGTAAATTGAGAGTATGACTAATGCATATATGCTATTTTTAAATACTGTAGTCTATGCCAGATATAGCCTACATTTTGAAATAATAAACGCTCAAACATCTGTTTCATCTATTTCATAAGCATGCGTGTTTATTTTCCATAATTGAAACAACACACTACAGCCTGTAAAATATTTAAATGATTATCAGTAAATAATGGTAACATAAAGAATATAAGAAATTGATATATTAGTTTAAAAATATTTTTCATAGCCTATTTCCCCACAAAGATATATTCACGTAAAACAGCATTCACATACAAAACACTGGGTTAATTACAAAACTATAGTTTTAAGTAGAAAATAGTATTTATATACAGAGATATATTAAAATAAAAAGTACACATCTCTTAAGTGGAAGGAAGCTACTTTTTCCCTCCTTATTTGGGTTAGTAAAATAACGAAATTATAGTTTTTAAGTAGAAAATAGTATTTATGTAAAGAGATAAAATACAGAGTATAGTAAATTATATCTTTTTATATAAAAAAAACAACAACGATATCATCGTCCATCGCGATGTTTTACTGTAAACATCGTCAACTGCCAATTAAGGGGACATGGCCCAAACCTACTGTTTTCCAGTTTGTTTGCACACCAGCGAACCGGGTACGGTTCTTGTGAACTTCCTGTATGGTTTGCTGCCGATATGAAGGCAGTAATACTAAATCACAGAAGTCAACCGCTATTGATGATGTGTTTGATAAAACTGTGTGTTCTCACTCACTTTACTCACAAGCGTAACGCACACGCACTGCAAACTGAAAGAATGTATATCTCATTTCTGCCCGCCTTCAGCAGAAATGAACTTCTGCATTCTTAAGAACATTTGCAGTACATTTTTGGCAGATAGACGCAAGTGCTGTTATTTGCTGACGCTTGGGAAAACAAAACCAAAAGTTCAAAATCCAAAATCCAAAAGTGAGGTGAGCAACGCTCCTGCATAGACGCAAGCAACAGGGGTAAACTGCTGCTGCTTTGATGATGCAAACGCACCACAGTTCTGACCAAAATAATATAATGTGAGCACAATCCATTGGAGTAGCAATAGAACTGAATGTGAAAAGCACCCTTACCTGTGCTAAAGTTTGGGTTCAGTAAGATTTTTTTCTGAGTGGCTATTAGCATGTTGCTATGCATTCCAATGATGTTCTGGATGGTCTAGTAGAGCCTACCTCCTTGCTCCTTTTGTTTAATATGTGGAATTTTTATTTTATTTAATTCGCCAGGCAAAAATCATAAATCCAGTCACTTGGAAAAGTAATAGAACAGCCATACAGTCTGAGGTATCATTTATGTCTGTATTATTTGCTGGAGTTTAATACTTAAATTGTTTAATATTTAGTTAAAGTAAAATCATAATAGTGATTACATTATACAAGCGCTGCTAATTATAAATGTAACATGCCTTCCTGCCATACACACAGAGAAATTATATGATATACAGCAATCAATTGTTAATTCAGCTGTTATTGCATTCACAGCAGTGTGGTGGATAGAGGTCACGCTATCACTTTCATCTTTCAATCCACTCTTTATTTAGTGCTGAAAAACACTGAGCGTGAGGTGCAACAGCTTAGGGTTCAGGATGTGTATTTATAAGTGATATATCATAGACCATTTCCCATCCCATTGCTCAACAGCGATGCAATCAATCATTTGCTGAGAGAGTTACTCCATCAGAAGCTGACTCTGTGTTTTTCTGTAACTTTAAATCGTTTCATCAGAATATTCATTACAGTTCCAGGTGCCTGGGCGGCAGGAGCAGCTCAGCTTGGCAATTTTGTCAGGAAGCCTCATTTATTTTACCTGGAAATAAAATATAAAGCCTTAAAAGCAAAAATAGGCATGGGAATCATGAGCCATGACTGTGCAATTTGTGGTTTGTCCATTTATCAAAGGTAGCTATTTAAAAAAAAAAAAACTGCACAGGATGTTCTGTTAAATTTTAGTGTGACAAAGTGTCCAAATGTGGCATTTTAGACAAATTTTGTAACACATTCTCATGCGTTAAAGTTAGCTTTTAAATGTTAAAAATAGTTTACTGCTGTCTTGCCTCCTTTGATTAAAAAGGAAAGTCTTCATTAGTGTCATCATTTATTTACCCTTATGTTGTTCCTGAACTAACTTATTGTAGTTTTTTCTGTCTGTTAAACACATCAAAAAAATTTTTTCTTTTTGTTTTTTTTCTTGATGTCTTAGAATGCGGGTGCCCAGTCCTGTTCCTGGAGATCTACTTCCTGTGGAAAATTCTGTCATTAATTACTCACCCTTATGTCGTTCCAAACCCTATAGACCTTTGTTCATCTTCAGAACACAAATGAAGATATTTTTGTTGAAATCCGAGAGCTCTTGATCCCTCCATAGACAGCTATTTAATTAACACTTTCGAGGTTCAGAAAGGTAGTAAAGACATCATTAAAATAGTCCATGTGACTCCAGTGGTCCAACCTTAATTTTATGAAGCGTTGAGAATACTTTTTCTTTTTTGTGCAAAAAACACAGAAATATATGACTTTATTCAACAATTGTTGTGGTGCTCACGTGAACAGCATCAGCCAATGGCAAGACGCCTTTTTGACATAGTGATTCGTAAGCGATGCACTGTATTTAGTACGTCAACATACTGGCACAGACGAGATTGTTGAATAAAGTTGTTATTTTGGGGATTTTTTGCACAAAAAATATTCTCGTCATTTCATAAAATAGAACAACTGGAGTCACATAGACTATTTTAATGATGTCTTTACTACCTTTCTGGGCCTTGAAAGTGGTAATTAAATAGCTGTCTAGGGAGGGTTCAGAGAGCTCTCGGATTTCATCAAAAATATCTTCGTGTTCCGAAGATGAACGAAGGTCTTACGGGTTTGGAATGACATGAGGGTGAGTAATTAATGACAGAATTTGAATGAACTAACCCTTTAATAATCTGCTTCAGGTGTTTTTATCAGAGCTTTGCAGGAAGGTAGATCTCCAGAAACTGTTGGGCACCCCTAAACAGTGTTATATGTTAAAACAATAAAAACGTTTCTTTAAAAGTTAAGTTTTGTATGTTCAAAGGAGAAATGACAATAAATGAGTTTGACATTTTTTTTGAGGAACTTATCTTAGGTGGACTAAGCATTTGCCCATAGTCATGGCACACTTCTGCTTACTTCTGATTTGAGTGTCGGTCTCAAACACGTCGTGAGCTGTCTGCATCTGAGTAAGTGGTCGGCAGCTGTAACGCTGGCACAGACTGAATGCTGCTTTATGTTTCCATTGAATCGCAGCACTCTAAAGCCTAGGACAACTGCTGTGCTTGTGCATTTATTTGAAACTGTGTAAACATGATGTCTTTTAAGTCTAATTTGATATAGTAATGATACGGTTTACTCAATTCCCCAACGTCATATTTATTCAATGGTGCTGTGTTGGGTCTCAATTGAACAAACAGTGTTTGTGTTATCGATCCTGCATCCCTTTAGACAGTAGGGAAGAGTGGGGTAAGCTGTGCCACATTTCATTGATTTGACCTCTAGTCAAGGAGAAAAGCGTGTCTCAGATTCTCTAATGAAAATTGTTGTTGACGAGACCAATGTTAATATATATTTTCTGCATTTAGATACAAAGCTCACTTGTAGCTGAACCACTGGCACACTTTACCCCACAGCTACTATTTTGGAACTAAATGTTCAATTTATTAAAATGAATGGGGGGCTCTAATGCTATTTCATGCATTCTGACTTATTTACCCTGTTAAAGAGTTGGATTCTCATGCTAAACATGGCCAAAATGTCAAAAAATGAGTTGGCCGTATGGCAGTGTATGTCTGTGCCAAATGCATTCCTTCTGGATTTGAATAAGTTTTGAAGTCATAAAGGGTGGAATTGCTTGTATGCGCACTTCTCCCGGTTATGCACGTGTGCACATCACCCAGAGCGAGAGCAAGAAAGCGGCCCATCAACGAGCTTTGTTCTGGTTATGGGAGCCGTCGGCAGCGCTGTTTATCATTTTGTTTGTAGACCATGAGATCAACAATGTCACTAAAGAAGTGTGTTTCTGTTGTGAGGGAAAGATAACCTTTTTTAGCTTACCAATTAACCAGTGTTAAGGTAACGGTGGATCAGTTTGTTTTCCCGGAGCAGCAACAAAGTTCTGCAAGTGTAGGGATGTGCGATTTATATATCGTCTGCGATTTAATATCGTAATTGTTGTTTTAACGATGTGCAATCTGACATAGGCCTATATCCCCACACACGCGCACACATGCACTAAGTGATGTAGTCTGGTAGATTAGACTAGTGTGAGTGCATGCTTTCACTGCGTGTTAGTGTATATTTATATAATTTAAAATAGTTACTAAATATCACATGTAAAGTGCAGTTTTTCTCCAGGTATCAGCATGACAAATGTGATATTGATTTTATACAAGTTTACTAAACAACTTAATAAGTGATTTACATTTTAGACACCATATTGCCGTTTTTGTTCCGTTTCGCCAACGAAAAATAGTTCAAAACAAAGCCACAGAAATGTAATTGCATCTCTGACCAACACATGGGGCTGTTTGCTTACTGAGTGAATTAAAGGAACACACCACTATTTTTACCACTATTTTTGCCACTGGTGGTAGAACTTTTAGAAAAAAATGACCAAAGAGTTTCGATATTTTACATATATAAAACTTGACTCTTCTGATTTTCTAGGCCGATATGGCTAGGAACTGTACTCTCATTCCTACGTAATAATCAAGGAACTTTGCTGCTGTCCCATGGGTGCAGCAGGCGCAATGATATTACGCAGAGCCTGAAAATAGTCCCCAGCATGCTCTGCATGCTCTCATGCAGGTTGTCACATTGTTTATGTTGACGGAAGTTAGCCTATTTCAGGCACTGCATAATATCATTGCGCCTGCTGCACCCATGGCACGGCAGCAAAGGTCTTTGATTGATGGTAATGGTGTGTGACGACAATTGTGTACATTATACTACACTAGATTAAAGGGGCAACACGGTTTACCCACAGATACATTTTACCCCACTCTCCCTTATAAGCGAATGCGTTTTTGGAAGCAAGAGTTTATTAAACTTTGCAAGCTCAAACTATGCATTTGTTTCTTTTGCTCCGCAATTGTAGTGGCTCTTTGAGGTCCGCCCGAGGTCCCACTTCACACCCCTTGGTAAAGATAATTCTATCATTTTTCGCTTTCCTTACTTTAGCGCCTACATTGTTTGGCCTTGAGTGCACGGTTGTAAAAGGAGTATCGCCAGCCCGTAGCATTTCCAAAATGAAACGGGACCCTATATTCTGACCCTCATTATGTCTAACACTGAACTCCCTTCAAAATCAATGCCAGTTCAATGGCACTGTTCTTATCTGTCCTGTCCCCTGGCTTTTTTCCTTCTAATACTGTATTTCTGTGTGCACTGTTCTGTTTCTTTTTGCCTGCCTGCCATTTGTATTCTCTTTACTATCTATGTCTGTTTTGACAATGTACCAGAATGATCTTGCTCTAGTGTTCTGTCTGTTGTTGAGTAACTAAGATTTATACTAAGGCCTGTTAGTGTTTGCTTATCGGGTAACCTTGAGACAGTGCTGTAATGTTGATCTTGTGGTTAATGACTCCCAATGAAAGAGACAAGCAAGAAGATGAGCAAGTTTAGTTTAAAACACAGGTTCACTGACCTGCACTTTTAACCCCGCACAGAAATCGATCACTATTATAACTGAACTTTTACACTTTTTCCTCAGTATTTAGTTTCCAGAAAACAGTTTTCAGAAAAACGAGTTAGTTATTTAATGTTGTGATAGGTTTGAGATTCATTTGATGTTGGTTTCATGAGAACTAGTGTGGGAATAATTAATTAGACTGATTAAACCGGGTCAATTTTAATAGTATACATTTATACTAGGGGGTAAGGTGGGTCAGAGCAAGCATAATTTTATGCACCATTACATTGTTACATGGAATTTTGAGCAGGCAGAAAGCAACCTTAAATCAGGTGTGTAAAGATGCCTTAAAATGCCTTGTTACTTTTTTTTGTCAGCAGTAGAGACTCTGTTGAGCCAGTTCACTCAACAGTCTTTTCTTATTCCCATACCATATGTGCTGGTAAAGTGCTACACCATGAATTTTTGAAAAGTTATTCTTTCCTGGGAAACATCTCCTATGAGTGCATATTATGCTCATTGTAGAGTTGGATAGAAGTGCAGATTCATAATGGCAGTTTGTTTGAGTGAAATGAATGGATTTCATGAAGTTTCTTTCATTGAATGTTATTAGAGAGGATGATGTAAAATACAAAACACAAGACATTTTAATCCTGAATTTATAGAATGTAGAAGTGCAGATTTGTGTCAGTGTTTGTCACCATTTGCTTAGATAAAGGCAGTTATTTGCAGAATGCCCTTGAGAGAGAATGACTTGAAATAAGAATTGTGTCGTCTTCTCATTAGCCAGACCATTCTTTTTAGTGTTTTATGTTCATAAATGTATGAATCTTTCTGAACTTATAAGGTATCTGTTTCTGAAATATGAAGATCATGGGAGTCAATGAAGCGAGGATGAGAGTGGGATGTTTTTCCCCAAAATAAACCAACTTTAATTGAGTCATGTAGGAAGTGAAATCATTATATAGTATCTGTATAAGAGTATCTGAACCAGATTAGATCATTTCTATTAAATGGAAGGCTTATTGAAAGGGATGTTTGTGTACATTTTCTAGTGAGCATGCCTAGTTGTAGCTAAGAAAACGTTTTTCTCAATCTTTCCACATGCTGTCTTGCAGACATTGTCTGGCCATGTTTTATTTCCCTGAAATAGCCGTTTTTGTGTCATTACCATCTGCAAAATTTAAAGGAATTTTACAGATGGTAATGGCACAAAAAATTGCTAAACAACACAGAAAATCATCATCATCAGTGGAGTCATTCAAGGTGGATTCCCTTCCCAATGGTCTTTTTCCCCTGTGGTTGATGTATAACTAATGAAATGAAGAGACTGTATCTGAGCAAGCATCTAACCTAAAGTGCCTCGCTGAATCATTCACTTTTACGTAGCATTTTGACCTTTCTCTGAAACGCTGAAACGGCAGCCCTCACACACAAGTGTCGTCACAGCTCTGCTAACCTTATAATTCTGTTTAGATGTTACACAGGTCCACGTCTGTTTGCTTTCTTTTCCGAGGCCCTGGGCTGTGTTCCTTTACACCGGGTGGCATTTGGAGGTGGATTCAATCCCCTGAGCTCTGGAACCTGTGCCATTTCCTCTCTCCTCACACCTGCCCCTCCCCTCTCTGTTTAGACCAGCCTGCTTCATCCGGGACCGGTAACGCACCGCATGCCACGCTGATGTGTGAAGAGCAGTCACGCTTCATAAACTTACGTAATCCCAGGCTCTTCCTGGCCGGAGAGCCAGAATACACACATTGCACCGCCACGTACGTTTTACGAAGAAGCCGAATCGAGGGCAGATCCAGTGGGAGACTAGATGATGGTGCAGATGAAAGGGGGAGAAACAGTCGTTGACTGTTTTAAATAGCTGTCTCCTCTGACTCAGAGCACGGATGTGGATGAGAGTGACTTGTATGTCGAAGATTTGCATCTAGTTTGCAGTAGAGACACACAAACCTCTTGTTCCTCGAGGCCCCGAGTAAGGGACGTGAGTTATCGCTCACCACTGACGCATACTGATGCGCTGTGTTTGAGTTCTCAGGTGATGAATACACTGATGTGAGATATTCAGGCAGATATGCTAGAGCACAAGATCAGCGTGTTATCTGATACATGCCATAAGTCCTGTCGCTGAGTAGCTGAACATGTCCGGACAGGTTGTGACAGCACTTAGCCTGTGGCTTGATGCCTAGCATCCCTCTACCTGATGGGGCAGAGGTGTGGGAGATGACCCGACTTCCACGATGGAGGGGAGCTCGTATTCTCAGCCTGTGGCTTGCATTAAACACTCACGTTCTTTCACTCAATGCGTTCTGAATTATTCACACCAACAGTTATAGTGCTGCTGCTCGCACTGTCCCGGGGAACACTGGGAGGGGGGGTGAGAGAGAGTGGGCGGTGGGTGGGGTTGAAGTGTGATGCTGAAAGCCTGCTGAGATGCGATGACAGTGTGTGTTGTCTTCATCAAAACCCTTAGAGACAGAGAAATAGCAGCGTTGGGGTGTGACTAACTAAATGTAGATTTTTATATAGCAACGTCTCATATATAGGCCTGGATGTCCTGATTCAATCTGTCTGATTCATTTTTGTTAATCGGATCATGCTTGTTGCACTGAAACTTCCAGATTCATCCTAGTGAATCATTTCCCCTTAAACTGTCCCCAATATTCCCCTTTCATGTTTAGCACTGGAAATTCCAGATTCATTGTAGTAAATTGTTTGGTGAAACTGACCTCTCTCATTTGTTACATTACAAAGTCTAGATTCATTCTAGTGATTTGTTTTGTCCTAATGTATAGCACTGGAAAACACTGATTAATTCTAGTGAATAATTTTGTTCTAAACTGTTCTCTCGCTCATGTGTAGCACTGGAAAACCCTGATTTAAAGTAGTGAATCGTTTGTCCTAAACTGTTCTCTCTCATGTATAGCACTGGTTTATTCTAGTGAATCAATTTGTCATCTTTATATGTAGAACTGGAAAGTATTGATTCATTTTGGTTCATTGCAATGAATTGAGTTCTAAATGGTTTCTCTTTCTATGTAGCTTTGGGAAGTCCAATTCATGTGAATATGTTTTTTGATGGTAAATAAAATCTGTGAATTTAGTAAAAAAAACGTTTTCCACTCAGTTATATCAATAAGGGCATACTCTAATTTTATACCTGCATCTTATATTACTAATGTCAAGTTATGAGTAACTTAATTGAATGCCACCCTTATTGAGATTTGTTTTTTTCCTTTGTTCATTCATTTAAAAAAAAAAAAAAAACTCATTGTTTTTGTGCAAGAAAGATTAGCCTCTTTAAATGAAATGACATAATTTGATGGGTTATATATATTTATATTTATATTTATATTTATATATATATATATACACTTTTTTCAGTAGCTTGTAGCTAGCTTAGCAGTGTAGAGTTTGAGTAGGGTCCTCAGCTCTGGTGGGGAGTAAATGCAACTGCCACTGTTTTATCTCTTGTTCTTGAGGGAGATGTGAAATGCATGCACGCAGCAACCCCCGCTCCTGTGACAAACCATAATCAAGCCAATGTTAACTTGTAGGCCACAAAAGAAAAAGCTAGCAGAGACCTGGTTTCCTGGCTGTCCATCACAGTGTGTGCGTTGTGCCAACGTTTCCTCCGGCAATCCAATGCTTACACAGCTCCAAGTCAACTTGTTGCCCTTTTCATGCTAAAAGAATGTCCCGGGTCACGAACTTGACCACAGGGGAAACACAAAGACCGGTTTCCTAGGGAATTTTTCAGTGGGAGGGCCCAAACCGCAAACCCTCTTCCACATACAACACAGTTGGTCCTAAGTACATACTAAACAAAACATGCTATATCAGTGGTTCTTATCAGGAACCACAAATATTCCAACATTGTATTATTATACATTTATATTCAACGTTATATAGTAGTTTAATGTAGTAATGTCACTGAAACTTCGTAAACTCACGCTTTCAGTGCAGGCATCCTGTGGATCTCAGCACACGCACTCTGTGCTCGCCATGTCCCGCCTCTCCCACTATTAATGCACTACACATATAAGAATAAACCATCTGAAACGCTTTGAATAATACTACTAAAACTAAATGTGATATGATGCTTTAAATGTTTGTTGTTTCACTTTGAGGAGTGCCTTTCTAGCGCATATGCGCTTTGGAGTATCAATGCAATCAATCACAGTTCTAATCGCAGGAAGGCATGCAAAAATGACTTTCCAAACTGTAAATGGTTAGTTTATCCGAAAATTTTAATTCATGTACTCACTCAATGTTGTTTTAGCGTGTCACCCAAGCATTTGAATGTCTGTGTTTACTACAGTATATGTAGTAGCCAATTTTTGGGTGAATTATACCTTATAAATACAGTAAGCTGAGTCTTGCGAATTATGTAATTTACATCAACGATACATAACGTCACATTTTACATCTCATTATAACGATGCATAGTTACACCCCTAGTGCTGGGTGCACAGGTTTAGACTGTTCTTCAGAGCGTTAACTTCTCCATCTGAACAAGCCCAACAAAGAATTTGCTCACCACTGAAAGCGCCTCTTCAGCCAGTGGACATAATCACAAGCTGCTATTGTGAACGCGCCGCTCCGCCGCTGTACGCGTTCCGTTGAGAAGATGAGCAGATTTTTTAAAAGGTCTAAAATGGACCAATAAAGTTTGAGAGCCACTGTGCGATGTTGTGCAACACATTTTGATGTTTCGTTTTGAATAGTTTTGTTGAAATAAATTGGACATTACATAAAACAATAAATATGTATCTTTAACCGTGTTCTCTCACGCAGACTTCCTGCCAGTAAGTGATTCAAATGATAATTTAGTACGTTTCTGATAACTAGTTAGTTTAGTGAGTCTTATTAGTTTTGTTTATTAAAAGAAATGTATACGTTTGTTCGTGCCCTGTTTTCTTTTTCTTTTTTCAGGGCAATGCCAAAGAAATACATGCTGTCTGTTTATTATAGTTATATTATTTTGTGGTACCCACTCTTTTTGTCTCATTACATATTCAGCTCAGACTTCAAACTCCCAGCTCAGGTAAAAAATATGATTTCTTTTGCTGTGATGCTGTAGATTCAGCATCTTCGAATCGTCTCTGCTGAATAGCAGTGTGGGAAAAACTGTGTTCTGTTCATTAACTGAACACTCACCCCAACTACTTCCTTTCTGTTTTTTACACAACAATACCCACAAACTCCCAGTCCGGTGTGAGAATGACCACACATCCTCTGACCCTCATGTTGCTATGAAGTAAAAAAAAACTCAACTATAAATAATGTGATTACTCTAAGAGTGAGATCTTACAACTGTCATATAACACATTTTTCCAGTCTCAGGAGCTTTATCACACATCAGCTTGTGGGATTGACCAACCTGACCTTTGTTATACTTGGATGTGCCTCTCTGTAAATTTGGAGCTGTGCTAAAGCACACTCTGCAAAGCTTTTTAAACATCTCAGACCTTTTGATAAACAATTACTTAGAGCTATGGTAACATAAATAATGAAAGCTATTAATTAATGCAAACACTTTTTTGGAAGACTGTGGCATCGGGTGCATGCACTATAACCACTACAGAATATTTCCGTGGGGACATTTTAAATCGGAAGGTTTTACAGAAAGCTGAATTGCACAAATAATGACTGTTTTCAAACATGTTACCCTGAATGCGCTTCCTGTTTGACATTGTTCTTCGGCTGATGTTGCTTTGTCAGACTTGCCACTTTTAACTGTTCATGTAAATGACCTCTCTCTTTTTCTTCCTGTTTTCCCACATGTCTCTGTAGTGTGGAGGAGATGAGAAGCGAGTGGACAGCAGGACAATCTATGTAGGACATCGGCCATGTCCGGACACAGAGGCCTTCATCCCCTCCAAATTCTGTGACAACAGGATTGTGTCCTCCAAGGTAACTTCTGGTATTTGTTATACTACACCTTGTCACGAATCTGAACTGGGCTGTACTTAAGCTTGCCGCAGTGTAATCAGATTTTACAGGATAACAGCATTAGGGGTTTAGCTCCCTACAAGAGCCTGTTTGTAATTTTCTTTAGCTCGTAATTAGCAAGTGTTGTTTAATGCCATGGCAACTGCAGCGTTAACACATAAGAGTTGTGTGTTAGCAGCAGCATGTGGAGAGTATGTCTGCAGCATGCTTCTCTCAAGCCCTGGTGTTCTGCCACCTGTTCCTCCAGGTGTGAAGAGACTGTTGGGACCCCCTACTGCGTCTCAGTCCAGAAAAAAATCTTTCCATTTTCTCTTTTTTCCCCCTCTATTCTTTCATCATTTGCTATTTGCAAACTGGAGTAAATCTTACCATCCACTTCCACCCAACGAAAACCCTAATTTGCCTGTCAGAGCAGTGCTTTAGATCCGGCTGATAAATACATAGTTGCAATTAACGTTCAAGTGTTGGTTGACTCTGCCCCCCTTAATCTTGTGGGACTTCCTGAATCTCCTCATTCAGTCGATAGATGAGGAGTGTTTTAAGATACGAAAGGAAGAATCGAGGGAGTAAGAAGTAATAGATTTATCAGACCTGTGGCCATGCTGTGGTGTACGGTAATCAATTTTTCTCTGGCATGAGACTCTAAACACACTTTAATTACCTGCACTGCAATGTTTACCCTTCTCTATGCATCTGCTTTGCATCTTCCCACTCAAACTCGCCGTAACCTTTTCTCCATGGTATCCCTTGGATCCAGTTTTTCCTCTAAAAGAGAACCAGTCATCTCAAGTTTACCTCAGTATAACATCTGCTGTTATTAATGATGATGTATTCCCTTTTATCTTATTGCAGGTGTCTCAATCTGCCCTCCCTCACTTTCCTAACCCTTTGTGATCCATTTTTTAGCAGTGATGGTTCTATTAGGTGGAAATAGCTGTCCACATTCCAGTTATTTTTATGTCTCTCTCTCTTTCTGTCTCCACTTCCACATGATCTAGTCAGAATTTGCATTTATTCTCGGTTGTATTGCCAAGTATTAGGCTTATTGGGTAGTTTAGTAAAATTTAGTAAAAATTTAGTATAGCTATGATTTTGTAATGGTTCTCTGTAAAAAATTAAAACGTACCGTTCTCCATCCACGGTTCGACATGCACTTGCACCGCGGTTTATCTCAAATCCTACGAATTTGACGCATATGCATCTATAATATAGTTTGTTGAAAATAAATAATGCAGGCAGACAGAGTTGTATGTTTCTTTTGATAGATCTGCATTCTAGCTTCCCCTAAACTTTGTTCAATACGAGTGCCGCATGCTCTAATATGACAGTCATTTACGGTTTCATCACCTGGGAGTTGATGGCGCACAAGCACAGATGAGAACTGAACAGCACACGTTGCTATCTGTATATCTAGACAACATAATGTAAACAGTCGAGAAAGACAACGCATGTATACAGTATCAGTATGTTGGATCCATGCATTGTCTTAAAGTGACAGCAGCCTAAAATTCCTGCCATTTTGAATCAATCACTGCTCTTGACTGAGTAGCTTTTGTAACTTTTTAATAATAATACATTTTTATGTTATACAGTAAAGATTATAATGTTGTTTACATTTGATTGCTGTATTCAATTTCTGTACCTGAAATCCACTGTTAGATACTTAAATAAGCTAAAAAAGCACTGTTTATTTTATTTGTATCTTTGCTCTATTGTATTTGTTTATGCTGTTTGTTCTTTATTTTCTTTATTTTTATTTGACAGTAGTCCTTTTTCCCCCTGAAAATAGCACATACCGACCCGTACTGAAACCGTGACCGTAAAACTGTGATGATAAACCACATTTTTCTGAATCCAAGTTTTTTATTATATTTTTTTATACTGAAATAATTCACATTGAATTTCCAAATGAATGTAAAAACAACATAAATACTCTCTATGAAATAGATTTTTCCCCCCTCAATTTTAGCCATTATTTATTATAGTCATTCAACACTACAGTATAAATGAAAGCTATCAATTTTAAAATGTATTAGGCTTTAAAAAAATGTTCAACTAATTTGAACTAATTTCTTTCTTAAATTACACGTTGTGTATCATATGAATTAAATATATAGCGACTTTTAATTTAAGTGAACTTAAATATATCAGGGTTAATATTTTTACTTTATTGGCCCAGTTTGACCAGTTCAGATTTTTACTTGAAAATGCACAGTGTTATTGCTTTCGTTGTTTTAGTTTTGTAACCTTGTAAACAGTGCTTTAAGATTCACAGGTAGGTCTAACAGGTAGGATGTATACAGAAATTGAATAAAGTTGTCAAACACTTCACTTCATAAATTATAAATGAGACATGGATTTATCCTTATTACAAAAGTTATTCAGTCAAGAGCAATGAGAGATTTTCTCTTTTTCTTTTGTTCTTTAAATAACATTAATGATTGACATCACAGCAGCAGGTTTATTAGGCTGCTGTCACTGTAAGACCTGCCGCACTTGCTCAAAGCATCCCATTTTCACACTTATATATATATATATATATATATATATATATATATATATATATATATATATATATATATATATATATATATATATATATATATATATATATATATATATATATATATATATATATATATATATATATATATATATATATATATATATATATATATATATATATATAAAAATATATATAAAAATATATATTTCTACAATATAAATTTTTATTTGAAAAAAGTCACAGAAACAAAATATAAAACACTTTCCTTTATATGTTCAAATTATATTCAGCCTTACATTTTAATGTTAACTATTAATGAGCTAGTGCATTTCTGCTGTTGTATCTGTTGTTTCTATTTCCAAAAATGGAGAAATTGCCATCAACAGATCAGGTGGCAGGTTCCCCTTTTTAGGGTTCACCGAAAGAAGGTGATGATTCGCTAATCCAAATCAATGTAATACCTGCTGGCCCAGAGAGCTGCTGCCCGGTCACACACATCAGAGGGCTTTGGAGCTATTGAAGTCGTCTTAGCTCCCTCTCCCAGAAAAGCACAAACACAGGAGCTGATGAATATTGAATGCATTTAATCCTTTCTCTGGGTTTTCATCAGAATGTAGGTTTACGATCACATTGCTGTAGAGGAATAATTCACCTAAAAATAGAAATAAATTCTGTATTATTTGCAGTCCATGCTGCATTTCCATAAAATGAAAGCGAATGGGTACTGAGACTGATAAGCTCAACAAAAAAAACCCATCATAAAAATAGTTTATACACCTTGTGCACTATATTGAAAGTCTTTTGAAGCCAAACAATAGCTTTGTGTGAAGATGATTAAATGATGGCACAATTTTCATTTTTGGGGAAAATAACCCGTTTAAACATTTTTTACAACTGTAAATTATGTTTTTAACTTGTTATTGTTTAATTATTTTCTTTTGTTTTCTTACTTCCTCAGTACACAGTGTGGAACTTCCTGCCAAAGAACCTATTTGAGCAGTTTAGAAGAATTGCTAATTTTTACTTCCTCATCATATTCTTGGTGCAGGTAAGTGATCGCATTTGATCAGTCATAAGCATTTGACTGTCCCTAGAGAAACAAACTGTGTGTGTATGTGTGTGAGAGGATACGAGTGTGTTTATGTGTGACTCATAGCCTGGCTGGTTCTGCTCCATGCTGGTCTGATGTCACTGGACCTGCGATAATGGCAGAGAAAGAGAGAGAGAGAGACAGTGATCCGGGGAAGCCTCTGCTCCGCTCCATAAAAGCACATGAAGATGACCTTAGTTAAACTAGAGAGTGGAACCGTGTAAACAGCTGATGCCGTTTTGTGAAGTGTGTGTATTTAAGAAAGGGTAATTGTGGATTGATGAAGAGCATATGGTCTTGTTGCTGTCAGGTGCATGAGTGAAAATTAAACTCACGATTTGACACCTGATTTGGCAGTTGATTTTGTGTGTGAGATTGAGGCTAATGATATATCTGGAAATGAATGTATCCAAAACCTGCAAATGCTTCATTGTCAGGCAGTATATGAAGGTAAGGTGGCATCAAGACGTAAACACTACCGTTCAATGGTTTGGGCTCAGTAAGATTTTTTTATGCTTTTTGAAAGAAGCCTCTTATGCTCACCAATGTTGTATTTATTTATCAAAAATACAGTAAAAATTGTTATGTTTTGAAATATTATTTAAATTTAAAATAACTGTTTTCTATTTGAATATAAACTTACCTAAAGGATTATTAGGAACACCATACTAATACTGTGTTTGACCCCCTTTCGCCTTCAGAACTGCCTTAATTCTATGTGGCATTGATTCAACAAGGGGATGAAAGCATTCTTTAGAAATGTTAGCCCATATTGATAGGATAGCATCTTGCAGTTGATGGAGATTTGTGGGATGCACATCCAGGGCACGAAGCTCCCGTTCCACCACATCCCAAAGATGCTCTATTGGGTTGAGATCTGGTGACTGGGGGCCATTTTAGTACAGTGAACTCATTGTCATGTTCAAGAAACCAATTTGAACATGGTGACATGGTGGATTATCTTGCTGGAAGTAGCCATCAGAGGATGGGTACATGGTGGTCATAAAGGGATGGTCAGAAACAATGCTCAGGTAGGCCGTGGCATTTAAACGATGCCCAATTGGCACTAAGGGGCCTAAAGTGTGCCAAGAAAACATCCCCCACACCATTACACCACCACCACCAGCCTGCACAGTGGTAACAAGGCATGATGGATCCATGTTCTCATTCTGTTTACGCCAAATTACGCCAAAACAGAAATCGAGACCAGGCAACATTCAACAGTCTTCAACTGTCCAATTTTGGTGAGCTCTTGCAAATTGTAGCCTCTTTTTTCTATTTGTAGTGGAGATGAGTGGTACCCGGTGAGGTCTTCTGCTGTTGTAGCCCATCCGCCTCAAGGTTGTGGGTGTTGTGGCTTCACAAATTCTTTGCTTCATTCCTCGGTTGTAACGAGTGGTTATTTCAGTCAAAGTTGCTCTTCTATCAGCTTGGATCAGTCTGCCCATTCTCCTCTGACCTCTAGCATCAACAAGGCATTTTTGCCCACAGGACTGTCGCATACTGGATGTTTTTCCCTTTTCACACCATTCTTTGTAAACCCTAGAAATGGTTGTGCGTGGAAATCACAGTAACTGAGCAGATTGTGAAATACTCAGACCGGCCCGTCTGGCACCATCAACCATGCCACGCTCAATATTGCTTAAATCACCTTTCTTTCCCATTCTGACATTCAGTTTGAAGTTCAGGAGATTGTCTTGACCAGTACCACACCCCTAAATGCATTGAAGCAACTGCCATGTGATTGGTTGATTAGATAATGTATTAATGAGAAATTGAACAGGTGTTCCTAATAATCCTTTAGGTGAGTATATTTTGAGATGTCATTTATGCCTGTGATGGTAAAGCTGAATTTTCTGCATCATTACTCCAGTCTTCAGTGTAACATTATCCATCAGAATTAATTCTAACATGCTGATTATCTGTTAAAGAAATATTTATTAACAGTATTGAAATATTTTTGTGGATACCGTAATACTTTTTTCAGGATTCTTTGATGAATATAAAGTTAAAAACAACAGCATTTATTTGAAATAGAAAATTAACATAAGTTTTTGACTAATTTAATGCATCCTTTTTAAATAGTATTATTAATTTTTAATCTTAATGAGCCCAAATGTTTGAACAGTAGTGAAAGAATACTACAGAATAAAACATATATTACTTAAGTTAAAGGTGTAGGGTGTAGTATTCGAGGATCTATTGACAGAAATGCAATATAATATGCATAACTAGGGTTTTTATTACCTTAGAAGGAGCCATTTCTATCTACATACACCACGGGTCCCCTTACAGTGAAATCGGCGCCATGTTTCTACAGTAGCCCTAAACGGACAAACTGCTCTAAAGAGTGCTAGCTACTCTCTGCTCTCTCAGATGACGACATCTTTATGTTGGCCACCGTAGCTTCTCTATGTGCTTTGAAAAGGAGGGGGGAGCGGTGGACAGTTGCCTAGATGCTGCTAAAATTTACACAGTCCACCTTTAAACCGAATGTATGTTTTTGTAAAAAAAATAAAATAAATTAAGCGTATAACCCAATTATTTTAATGAATCAAAATCAGTGTCATTAATTAGCAGTTCTAAAAATCTAAATAAATATTTGGGCTGTCAAAAAACGTGCTAACGCATGCGATTTAATTTGTTCAGTTTAACCAATAAAAATATTTAATGCAATTAACTCAACATCCCTTTTTTTCTGTCATCCTTTAGCTATCTTAACATTATATGATCACACTATCATTCATTCAAGTGCTATTAAACCAGCTTTATTCAATATTTCCTACATGTTAGATCAAATACTTAAAATATACTATCTTTATGATGTTTTATTTGGAGATTAAATTAACATATATAAAAAATGTAGGTACAAAAATTAATGAGATTAATAAAAATTGCCATTTTTTATTGATTGACAGCACTATATAATATATACTATTACTATAAAACTTTTTGATCCACTAAATATGAACTAATTTCTCCCTTAAATTACACATTGTGTATCATATGAATTAAATATTTTGTATCATCAGATTATGGTGCTTAATGTCATCATGACATCGTGGTTTATAAAAGTTGCCTTCTTACTAAAAGATTGACGATCTAAGGGAGTTTCATTTGGTTTCAGACACAGCCTATAATAAATGTGCGTGCCTCAGTCTTATGTACATCCATGTTCTGATGTGATCTGTGTGTGTGTGTGTCAGTGTGTGAGAGAGAGATCCCCAGGTGTTTGCCTGCTTCTGGCATGTGTCTGGCGTGCCTCCACTAATCCTGCTTTTCTCTTGAGGGGCTCCTTATCCTCTCTGACTAGCTCTCCCCATGCAGCCCACTATTATAACAGCACGAGGGAGACACACACACGCGCCTGTCACACAAGACCTGCTCTTAAATCACCAGTCTCCAAATAGAACAGCTCAATTCTCCTGAGGCACATAAACGCACCATTGCAATCTCACCGTCTTATGCTCATTTCTATCTCTCCATTCTTCCATGTCTCTTCATCCTGCCATTTTTCTCTTCCACACCCCTTCTCTTTTCCTCATTTCTTTGTTCTCCCCCCTTCTCTCTCTCTCTCTCCCTCTCTCTCTCTCCCGCTCCCGTACGCCTCTGCAGCACAGCACTGCTGACGTCAGCAGCTAGGAAGCCCTCTGTAGTTCTTTTGAGCCACAAATAGACACTGACTGATAAAAAAGCACCAGTATGCTAAAAATAGCACTGCGTGCCTTCGCCGGGGTCCTGATGGGAAAAGAGAGATGGGAGGAGGGAGGAGAGGAGAACAGAAGGAGGGGAGGAGTCGAGGGGGATCTGTCTTTCACACGCACATTTTGACACACATTCTGCTGGAATGTTCTAAATACCTGTGTATGTGTGTGTGTGTAGATGAGGGATTGCGTTAACAAGCAGTCAGTGTTTAGCTGAGTGGAAGTGTGCATAACCGTAAAGAGGAAATTAGCACATAATCTTGAGTAAACATTATAGAGAGAGAGTGAAATGAGATGGGGTTTTTGTGTATGTATCTTAGTCATAGTAGATTGATGTGAGGGTAGAAGTATAGTGTGTACAGTATGATTCACAGATTCTTTATCAAACTATACTGGGTTGATCCACAAAAATTCTGAAGCCATAAGTTATGAATTTTTATTTAAAAGCATACTGTGTGCAGCGGAAAACATGATGCCATGCCAGACTGCAATGCTTCAAAAATGGAACAGGGGCGCATCTGCAGTGACATCTATACCGCAAAACTGATTATACATCAGGAGTACAGAGGCAAACAGACTCGATTTCAAACCTTTTACCATACAAGAGTAAACTAAAATGTCCTTAAAGCAACATTGACTTTTATTAAATAATACCCTTGTTGAATTTTATGTTTTTTGCATTTAGCATGTTTTTCCATGCTGTCTGAGACCAGAACAGGCCAACAGAACAGATCTGTGACCCACCCGTTGAGAAACAGTGGTTTACACCTGTTCAAACACACTCAGGTGGGAGCCTGCAGATACATTTTACCGCCAAGGACAAAAAGCCTGAATAAACGTTATTTCTCAAAAGCCACCATCGACATTATAAATTCCACGAGCTTTATGTTTTTGGGGAATCATTAAACAGGAGTCACAATCATGGTACACAGTGTATCTATCAAGCTTGAAAGTCATTCATTTTTATACACAGGCTCAGAAAACAAGTCCCATACTGATTTCCAACAGCAGAGTTGAATTTTGCTCTCATGCAGCATTTCATTGACGTAGAATTGCATATTTTAGTAAAGCTTTTATCCAGGCTATGTACACTGGATTTGGCAACAGGTCACTTTAACTCATGAAAAATGCTATTGTTAAAAATGGAGATGCCTCAAGAATATTTTTTTTTTTAAATCAAAGCGCTTCTCTGCCTCTGGAAATATAGGCCCCACGTATTGGCTAACTTATTTTCTCTGGCATTTCTGCTGTAATTATGACAATGCGGCTCATTTTCACTGGCAGTGAAACTAGTAGGGCTGATTACATTTAAATGATTGTGTTTTTAAAATGTAGTTTATGTACTGTAATTAATATATAATATACAAATAAATGAACCACAGTTAGGTTTGTGATATGAGAATATTCTGAAAATGTTTCAATTAAAACAATAATTATTGAGGGAAAACAATTCTTAGTTTACATCTGAATTATTTATTTATTTGTATTAGCATTTTAATTAAGTTAGTTAATTAAGTAATTCTGTGGCCCCTTTGGAAGTTTCCTGAGGCCCCCCAATGGGCCCTGACCCCCTCATTGAGAACTACTAGAGTAGAGAGGTACCTAAAGATTTCTTCCTTTATATCAGCACCCGAGTGTCAAGTCTTTAACTTTTACGTGTCTTTTCTTGAATTTCCCCAGAGCATATGCTGGGAAAATTATAATACATTTTAGGGATATTTGTCACATGTTAAGGATATTCTGCGTGCAGTATGCAAATACTTCCTCTTTACGACAGTAGGATATACATAGGATTGTATTGTGGTTTCTCACAGCCTCATTTTAATTGGCAACCAATTAAGTTGCGGCGTCTACTCTCACTAAGGTCTGTGTTGGTATTTAGTAACTCACACGTTGTGTGTCTGCCTCCGTAAGGTGTTTCGGTGGTAACTGATGTCTTCAGCGTTAGCTTTGGGAATTGGCTCCCTCGAGGCGGTGGTTAAATGAATGGTATTTGCGTCTACGCGGTGGAGCTAGCGAGGTGGGTCTGGCAGTGATGGGTGGGGGTGTTTTGTGTGAGCGTATAAACGACGAAGGGGCAGCACTTCATCAGAGAAGTGACTGTATTTCATTACGGTCGCTGATGAACTGTATCAGTGGTGCTGTCTTTTACTGAGCGATCCAGGGGAATAAACTCTCACTACGCATGTATTTGTGTGTGTGTGTGTGTGTGTGTGTGTGTGTGTGTGTGTGTGTGTGTGTGTGTGTGTGTGTGTGTGTGTGTGTGTGTGTGTGTGTGTGTGTGTGTGTGTGTGTGTGTGTGTGGACTGGTAATCCTACGGTATGGGGACAAAATGTCCCCACAAAGATGGCAATATCCAAATTTTTGTCCTTGTGGGGACATTTTTTCGTCCCCATGAGGAAAACATCTTATAAATCACACTAAGTGATGTTTTTGAAAAAGTAAAAATGCAGCATGTCTCCTGTGATGGGTAGGTTTAGGGGCAGGGGCAGTGTAGGGGATAGAAAATACGGTTTGTACAGTATAAAATGCATTACGCCTATGGAATGTCCCCATAAAACATGGAAACACAACATGTGTGTGTGTGTGTGTGTGTGTGTGTGTGTGTGTGTGTGTGTGTGTGTGTGTGTGTGTGTGTGTGTGTGTGTGTGTGTGTGTGTGTGTGTGTGTGTGTGTGTGTGTGTGTGTGTGTGTGTGTGTGTGTGTGTGTGTGTGTGTGTGTGTGTGTGTGTATTAAAAACAGAAACCAAATGAAAGCACAAGACAGAATGTCCTAAGCAAATTGTGCCGCATCTCTCTTAATATTTTTAATTGAGTGGGAAGCTGCAGTGGGCTCCATCCAGATGGGCCTTTATCAATTTATAAAAAATTTTTTTAAAAAAACGATGTGCGGGACCGCTGGCCCTCACAACATCCATCACTTGTAGGAAGCGCATTAGAGTGCTTTCTGCTGACTGATTCCCAGACTCAGCCCTCGAAAGGTTAGTCTCAGAGAGACCGAAGAAAGAGAGGAGAAACACGTGCCACAAGGGAAACCATGGGTGGTGTTCACAGGGGTCAAGTGAATCCTTTGGTGTTTTTCGTGCTTTTGTTTCAAAAGTACCTTCCTGAACTGCTGAATTTAAAGGGATAGTTTGCCTCAAAATGTAAATGCTCTCATCATTTACTAACCCTCATGTTGTTCCAAAACTGTATGAAAATGCTATGGTAAAAACAACCTGTTAATAATAATAATAATAAATTGTATTTATAGTGTGCTTTTTTTCCAAAACCCAAAGCGCTGCAAACAATAACAAATAAAAACAAATAAAATACAAAAGTAATGAATGACTATATATACGTATAATTAATGACTATTTACAATAGATAACTATTATAGATCAAATGTGTTATAATGTAATTTTACACTAATTTTACATTTGAAAGTGAAAAGGAAATTTCACAGTGAAGAATTACCATTACCAGAATTTCCTGTGACACTTGATATTTGATGGTTCTACTTTTAAACTTTTGTTTGTTTTTGTAATCAGTTATGTATATATTAAGTTTTTTTTGTTGCATTGTTTTAGTGTTTGAGTGTGAATTTAAATTTTTGAGTGAACTATACCTTTAATGTTGCTTTCTCCTGCAGGTGTGGTGGGTTAGCAGGAAAAGCCCCCTTTCTCTTCCTCTTCGTTCTGTCCCTGATGGCGGTGCCACTAAACAGCTGTCAGCAGACACCTGGCATCTGAGAGATGTTTAACACTTAAAAGGCCACTGGTGAAAGATCTGTGCTCTTATGAACATGCGTGCGCACATATGGTGCTCGTTTCTCACGGTGTTGCGTGATATTTTAGCATAAGCCGCAGGGCAGGATTTAAAGTGTATTTGGGTTAGTCTGCGAGCTCTAACTTGTGGCTATTAGGCAACGACTTGCGTGTGTGATGAAGAGGGGGATGTTGCATGATTGGCTAGATCGCAAAGCAGTTTAGATGACGTTTAATGGCCAAGTCCAAAAGTAAAGAGTGTGTGTATGTGTGTGTCAGATGGGTTGTTTGGGATTATTTGGTCTTAGACTGGGTAATAGCTGAAAGTACTTAGTGCTGTTTGTGTGTTGAGAGTGTGTGTGATCAGGATGATGGGGATTATTAGCTCTGAGCTGGAGTGCTGCTGGTCTGAGATGGGCTTTCACCTTCTGAAGTCCTGCCGGCTTTACACTCTCTCTCTACAGGAATTTTGGCACAGATATGGCACACACCGCATCTTTGTGTTTGAGCTGTTTTCTGCAGTGAAAGTGCCGTTCCTCACTGTGGCATGTGGTTTTTGCACTGTCCTCTTTCAGCCAGGCCCTGGAGGGTTCCTGTGTGTGTGTGTGTGTGTGTGTGTGTGTGTTTGTGTGAGAGGGAGACGTAGTGCATTTCATGTTGACTGTAGCTCATTGGAAGAATAAAATGTTCACACCTCTGTGAGTTTGACGTCATAACCTACCCTTTTTTTTCTCTTCCACATATACTCAAACATAGAGCGAGTCGAAATACACCAAGTTTTTGTAACCTCATGTTTTTTTTCTTGCAAGAGTGATGTTTGTACTTCCTACTGCGTGACAAACTGCTCATGTTAAAGATTGACTGGTGTTTACTGTTTTCAGCAACTGGATCTAAGATGTTCAAACTTGCATCATGGTTATGATGTAACGCATGTTTTTCCTGTCCAGCTGCATGTTTTTCCTGTCCAGCTGCATTTTTAAAATACATACATTATTGCAACATCTAGCCACTCTGTCACATCTCTACCTCCCTTTTCAAAACACTAGGCCTTTAATTTAGGAATTTATTAAAGGGAAAGTTACCCCCAAAATGTGTTATCATTTACTCTCTCTCAAGTTGTTCCAAACATGAGTATGAGTTTCTTTGCTCTGCTGAACACAGAAGATATTTTGAAGAATGCTTGTAACCAAGCAGATAGAGCAACCATTGACTACCATAGCAGGGAAAAATACTATGGAAGTCAGTGGTTGCTCTATCTGCTTTATTACAAACATTATTCAAAATATCTTCTTTTGTGTTCAGCAGAACAAGGAAACTCATGAAGGTCTGGAACAACTAGAGAGAAAGTAAATGATGACAGAATTTTAATTGTTGGGTGAGCTATCCCTTTAATGCTGTTTTGAAAATGTTCACATTTCTCTAAATCTGTTCTGAGTTCAGTACAAGTTAAGCACAATGCTCACAAGAAAGAGACATGATGCAAATATCCACAAAATATTGTTGATCTAGAGACAAATACACCCACAGGAATAGTAGGTAACCAAAAACTAAACGTTCATCCACCTTGAATGTTAGCCCTAATGCTAAATGGATGTTTAAATCTGAACAGGTGAATAGAAATAAGCAGCAACAAAGAAAATTAAGCGCTGCATTTCTGCTCTCCGAAATGTCTTGCCCCATAGATTTTCATTGTGAATGTTAATGTATTTATGAATGTTAATGCAACTTCAAAGTAAAATAATTGTGTAAATGTAAATAATATTATGTGTGTCCTTTCTTAAAGGTGATTGTTGATACCCCAACCAGCCCCGTGACCAGTGGTTTACCTTTGTTTTTTGTCATCACAGTGACGGCCATCAAACAGGTTAGTTGAATTATGTTCTGTTTATGCCCCTGTCTGCTCTTTTCATCCTTCGCTTACTCTTTTCTCATTTCTCTCTCTCTTTTTATTCACCTGCCACCTTTAGTTTCTCTGGCTATCGCTAAAGCACTTGATCTTTTATGGTTGTGTCACTGCTTAAATAATACCGACCCCAGCTGAGAGTCCGGCTGACCCCGGAGTTCATCTCTCACGCACAAAACAAATGATCCGGGGGCTTGTCACAACACAGTGGTCCTCTCACAGCTTTAGATGTATTGTTTTAGGATCAACTTTTCCCACTGGTCTGCCGCAAGCTTTTTAGAACAGCACAATGGAAGGTGTACTTCCTTCCAGATCTCTGTGGCCTCACACTGAGAGGGGCCCAGGCCTTAATTGAGCTTTGAAATAAGAGCCCAGGGGGCCCGTGTGACCCCAGCCCACTTTGACTTCAAATGATTCGAATCCCTCAGCTCATTCGTTTCCATAATTAATAAAGGCCTGTTGTGTGCAGTGAAAACCAGATCCATTATGTGTGAATTTTACAGAGAATTGTTTTATTTTTGTATGTGAGAAATGGATTAGACTGGCTCAGTCCTCATTTGACCTTCTTCTGTTTTCACACACACCAGCATACGGTTCTCACATTCTCTGTCTCTCCTCAGGGTTATGAGGACTGGCTGCGGCACAAAGCAGACTACGAGGTGAATAAGTACCCAGTGACTGTGTTAGAGGAAGGACGGTCAGTGAAGAAGGAGAGCGAGAGGATCAAGGTACCTTTCCTTTTGCTGCACCCTTGCCAAGTATCTCTTATAACCGGCACCGTGGGAGCAGGGTGTGGCAAGCTGCCATACTTCACTTGTGGAAAAGAAGTATGCCCACTAGGGGCGTTCACAGCTGGGAGTGTTTCCTTGCTGAATATGGAATGGAACAAATGCGCTGTACACTATGAAACCGTTAGGGTCACAGACATTTGGAAGTGTTTGCCAATACAGCTAGCTAGCTGTTAGTTATTTGTGTGTTAAAGTTATTTGTGTTTTGTAACCCTTTTTGTAACCATACATTAAAGTTCAAAAGTAAGAAACTTTGATAATCATAAGAAATGCTTCTTGAGCACCAAATCAGCGTGTTAGAATGATTTCTGAAGGATCATGTGACACCAAAGACTGGCGTAATGGCTGCTATAAATTACTTTTTAAATGATATTCAAAAGGAAACACTTATTTTAAATTGTAATAATATTTCACAATATTACTGTTTTTGATACTTGATTTTTTTTAAATCAGATAAATACAACCCTGATGAGCAAAAGATAATTCTTTCAACAAAAGTAAATGTTGTTTTTACTATTAACAATTACCAACCCAAACAATCTCACATACTGTATTAATACTCCTACATATTAAGAACACAAATATTCATTAAAGGTATAATTTTTTTATTATTATTATTACTAATATTACCTAAATGGTTTTAGCACTGATTAGGCATCACCTGGCGACCCAGTATGGTACTAAAATTGTTATTCATTAGTCAAAAGATTTTTTCTAATCAAACATTGAAATGTATTAATATTACTAATAACTTTATGGCTCTGGAATATGCAAACTTTTTAACATGACATAAGGAAAATGACAAATTTGTAAAAAAAAAAAAATGAAAGAAAGAAAGAAAGAAAAGAAGCTTCACATTAGCCTGTACAAATCAAGGGACATGTGTGGTGTAGCTGTGTTATTTTAGTGCTGGGGAAAAATTAATCGTGATTAATCGCATCCAAAATAAAAGTTTCTGTTTATATATAATTTTATATATACATATGTTTTTAATAAAAATATAACCTATTTTTCTTAAATATTTACATGCATGTGTGTGTTTATATGGACATAATAATAATACACAGTACACACACACATATTATGTAAACACAAACTTTTATTTTGGATGCGATTTAATCAATTAATTTTTTTATTATTTTTTTTATATTATATATATTATTTATTTAATTGCATTTATCATTGCTTTTTGAATCCAAACAGACCTGCAATCCACTAGTTAAGAAGCATAATCTATGGTTGTGTGTAAGACAGAGTATTGTGTGTTGGTAAATGTTGAAGTGTTTTTGCTCAGGTGGGTGATGTGGTTGAAGTGGTGGAGGACGAGATCTTTCCCTGTGACCTGATTCTTTTGCAGTCCACTCGAGAAGACGGCACTTGCTTTGTCACCACAGCCAGCCTGGATGGAGAATCCAATCATAAAGTGAGCTTTTGCACCTCTCACCCAGTAACCACTTGGGCACAAATATGATTCTCTTGATATGATTGTAGATGTTATTATAGTGTCTTTTTGTTTTACTTGCTCTTTTAAATAAAAATCACCTGGTGTGAATTATGTTAAAGTGTAAACAGGATATGAAATATGCATTTCTTACTTTGCTTTAGTCAAACTCTTTAAATAGGTGGCCCAGATCTCATCATCATCCTTTTGCTCTTCATCTTTCTCCCCCTTCCATCCGTGTGCATTTGTGTGTTCAATGCGACCTGGAATACTAATTTGCCTGTCTTTCCTGCAGACACATTACACGGTGCCAGACACAGAGAAGGACCTGCAGGCTCTCTCTGCCACCATTGAGTGTGAACAACCCCAGCCCGACCTCTACAAGTACGAACTCCTTGATAGCACAAACAGAAATCTCTTTCACTGCCACCTGATAGTGCATCAAAACATGAGGCATTGTGAGCGTACTGGAAGAAAACATCTTTTGTAACATTTTGGATCCACTTTGAGCTCAGTTAACATTGTCTCTGGTTGTTGTGTGACTTCAGATCAGCAGCTAACAGTGCAGTTCATGGAAGAGTCAAACACTATCTGGCCTCTCTGCTTGAGTAATGAGAACAAACAGACCTTGAAAAAAAACACAATCTGAAAGTTTAGAGAGGCAGTCCAACTGTAATAGCAGTTTTTTGACTCCAGCGCCCCCTATCACTAAGCACATCTCTTTAAAGCTTCTTTAGGTGGAAGAGAATTTGCATTTCTGATTTCTGGAGCACCAGATGTCGACTGCTAAAATTCAGTCTCTAAAAAAAACTTCAAAGGGCTGTTGCCAATATGCCAGACTGTTGGGTCACCACCAATGAGCATCTTCCTTGTAATTGGTTCATTTCGTACAAGGCTCATTTGCATAGTGTACTGTACTTGAATACAGATATTATCGTCAATCCTCTTTAATGGGGAAGGAGTCTACAAACAAAACGCTAATGCATGTGCATGATGGTGTCAGTACTTTGCCTCTGTGGTTGATGAATGTTTTCAGGTTGACCTCATGAGGTACCATGATTACATTCATGGGACGTCTGCACATTCGTTCAACCTTTTTCCATGCGTGTTTGTGGTTGAGAGAACATATATGAGCCTGTTTGACTGGAGCTTGTTTGCTGTTTTGCAGGTTTGTGGGCCGAATGCACATTTACAAGGCGGAGCAGGAGCCAGCAGTAAGGTGAGACTGTCTTTGGTCCGATCCCATGGGCCCACTATTCCACTGTGCCTCCTAGTCACCCCAGCTCTGTCTTTTCCCTTTGCATTAGCCTCTGATCATTATTCCATCGACCCGTAACGCCATAGCGGCATTAAAGTATAGCCGGCCTGGCAGATTTTCAAGCCCTGCACGCTCTTCCATTTGTCACTGGTCCGTTTGAAATGTTTTTATGAGTCTCTACGCCGTGTCCTTCACGAGAGCGGGCCAGTCCAAACCAGCCTCCATACTTTCAGCAATACTGCTCATTAGGAGCCACTTTAACGTGGGATTGAATGCCAAAATGCCTTTATTGACATAATTGTTTGTTTTTATGTTTTAATTTAGATCTTTGGGCCCAGAGAACCTTCTCCTAAAAGGTGCTACGTTGAAAAACACCAAGAAGATTAATGGTAGGTCCTGGCACCTTTTAATTGGAGGAATGTTTTGATGTTGAGGAATTATATTCACCCGAATCACTCGTTATTGCCTTTCCTTTTAAAGGTGTCGCAGTATACACAGGCATGGAGACGAAGATGGCGCTCAACTACCAGGGCAAATCTCAGAAAAGATCAGCTGTTGAAAAGTAAGTGACTAGAGCAGTATTATACCCCAGTGTGCAGTGTGTTCAAAATATTGATTTTTGCATAATTAGCAATGCTAATTTTAACGAACCAATATTGATTGCAAATCCTAAGAAAGATCTGTGTCCATTTTTGGTTTATGTGAAAATAGTGTCTCCAATCTTAAACATTAATTGTAAAATTAGTAAAAAACTATTGGATCATTTTCGATCGAGTGAATTAAGTGAATTGAATAAATCGTGTTTTCTAGAGTTCATATAACCAATACATATTAAATTATCTTTATGCGGCTTTTGTATGTATGTATCCCCAATAATAATAATATTGACAGCAACTATACATAATAACAAATCAAATAAATATGTTGGTGTGTTTTATGTGTGGTTACATGATGTACATATATGTTACCTCTTCTTTTTTTGTTTTGTCAGATCCATCAATGCCTTTCTGTTGGTGTATCTATGTATCCTCATCAGTAAAGCTGTGGTGTGTACTACACTAAAGTACGTATGGCAGAGCAAAGAAGGTCAGGATGAGCCTTGGTATAACCAGAAAACGCAGAAGGAGAAGGACACTAATATGGTGAGCAGACTGTGGATTTCTCATCTGACTGATTTGAACTCGATTGTATGAATCAATTAGAGCAACTCCCTCTATATCATCAGTCATTCTTTATGCAATTAATATAAATTAAAAGCTAATCTGGTCTCTGGTGGCTGTGGTCTGCTCTTACACCGATCATACTTAATAAATCATAATTAGGGATTATCTTTGTTTAACCTTTTTGTTTCTTTGCTGTTCCGGCCATGATATTGTGTCCACGTGGCTCTGAAGAGACTGAATGCAGGTTTCCTGTCTTTATTTCAGTATTTGAAGATGTTTACAGACTTCCTCTCCTTCATGGTCCTGTTCAACTTCATAATCCCCGTGTCCATGTACGTCACTGTGGAGATGCAGAAATTCCTGGGCTCTTTCTTTATCACTTGGGATAAAGACTTCTTTGACCCGGAGATCCAAGAGGGCGCTCTCGTCAACACTTCAGACCTCAATGAGGAACTTGGCCAGGTTAGACACAGGATTACTTTGGCATATCTGACTAAAATCTGAGTTTTGTACTGTAATCATTCATATGTTCATATGATATTCATATTTTTGGGTCTGAATGGTCAATTGAAAGTAAATCATGACATGAACATAATATGGGCTGCCCTGGCTTCCTTCCATGAGGTCATAGATCCCCTTTGGCCGGTAATGCAGATGATTACTCTAAATTACAGGCCATGCTTCATTTAACTGATTTATGCAAGCAGACTGGTTTTGTCACAAATTAATTGTCCGTCCTTATCGTTGGACTTTGTTAATTTGGGAAGGAGTCCTTTATTGCCTGGGTTTATAGTTGGTAAGGTCAACATTTGTCTGCACCCTGCAGGTGGAGTATGTTTTCACAGACAAGACGGGCACACTGACCCAGAACAACATGGAGTTCATCGAGTGCTGTATAGACGGCTTCCAGTACAGACACAGAGACGAGCTGGACGGCTTCACTGTGACGGACGGACCTGTGAATAAACTGCAGCAGAAGGCTGGACTGGTGAGTTACACTCATTCTGAGACCCAAAGGACCTCAGATGGGATTGATTTTACATTTACGGATTGTGTTGTTGGATGTGTTCACCTCAATATGTAAACTGACTGCAGACCTTTTGAATTATAAATCCTCTGAGGCTGAGATGTAAACACAAAGGCAGTAAACGTCTAATGTTTGTGTTGGCAGGCTTTAAAGGACTTAAGTTATGTGTATTAGCTCCTTTTTTATTATACACTAATATGCACCATAAACGGATGGTCTTTTGAAAGCGCTTCCTCTTTCTGAGCGCCCTTGTCAGTGTGTAGTGCACGTGATAAGTGTTCTAAGGTTGTTACAATACCAAATCTAAGCATTCAGTAACATACCAGTGAAATGTCACCGTTCTCTACCAATTTTACCAAGGTAGAATCATGTTATTGAACTACCTTGATTTAAAAAGTATATATTACATTACATTATTCATGTGCGTAAGAACTTGTTGCGAATTAGGCGTAGAGTCTTTGTGAGAAGTTCTATTGTATGCATAGTAAATACGAATAGTGTACGCAATTATTAGTGAATGAGACCCATTGCTCTTGACTGAATTATCTTTGTAGCATTAAAAAGGATCCATCTATATTTAATTTACTAGGATATGTGGGTCAAAAACAATAACTTTTTGTGCAATTTGACAGGGAAAGTTAAAGTCTTAACTGGAACTAGGCCAATAGAATTTTTTTTTGAGCCCTGATATATTGAAAGGCACAGGTAAATGTGGCATTTACAGTATATAATTCATATAAATTCACTTAAATGAAAAGTTATTTTTAAAAGCCTAATAAATTAACATTTATAGCTTTCAATTATAATGTAATGCTGAATGGCTATAATTAATGGCTAAATTTGAGGGAAAAAATCTATTTCATAGAGACATCAGTAGCAGTATTGGTATCGATGATGTAACCTTTAATAAAAAGATGCCATTAAACAAATATTTAAAATATAGGCTAATGTCTTTGTTGTTTCTACGTTAAATCTGAGATTAAATGTAAAATTATTACAATATAAAAACTTTAATGTTAGGTGCGATTTAATTAATTTAAAATATTTTCAATTAATTTCAATTAATTAAAAATAAATGTAATCAGTTTACAGCACTAATTTTATTATATTTATCAGTATATTATATTGGTAACAATTTAATTAATGTTAACAAATGAAATCTTACTTGTAATGTATTAACTAACATGAACTAACCATGAGCAATACATTTGTTACTGTATTTGTAAATCTTTGTTAAATTTAGTTAATAAAAATCCAGCTGTTCATTGCTTGTTCATGTTATTTCACAGTGCACTAACTATGTTATCAAATACAACTTTTGATTTTCATAATGTATTAGTAAATGTTGAAATTAGCATGTTGCATGATATATACCGGTACTAGAAAATGATTGCGATACCCTGCTATTACAAACGGTACGATATGGAATTTCATTAGTACCGGTACTTTAAGAAGGACAGTGCGTTAAGTGCTGTATTTATTTGTGTCGATGAGTGACCGCTGGAGTCAGGACGTGTGTGTGAGCTCTGCTACCACCGTTCACTAAACATTGGAAACAGAAGAGTTAAATATACACGGGATGTGCTCGCGCTGCCGGACTCTGACCTGAAGCGCGAGCACACGCCTTTCAGACATGCGATCGCGATTCAGTTCTTTCGGATTATGGGTTTCAATGGTCAAAAATATGTAAAAATGCACATCCTGTGAGTATTCAGGTTAACACAGTCGGGGGTGTCTTTAGTGAATGTGTACAGTTAATTGGATCCGCGTTAAGCCGGATCTAATATTCTGTGTGATTAATGTTAATTAAACAACAATGAAAATAGAAAAAAACCCCATGATTGGCTAAATAATTTTAATATATTCATTATGAATCAGTGTATGATTAATTTATTGAGGTTTTTTTTTTGATTATTTAATTTCTTTCTTGACTTGCTATACTGTTAAATAGACCTATAGCTGAAAAATTAAGCACTGTTTTTGTCATATTGTTTGTAATTAGCATTTTTAGCTTATTTTAAAAACAAAGATAAAATAAAAAAATTGCAAGATGAAATGGTCAAAAACCAGGGCAGGAACATGCTGGCCAAGTGAGTTTTTAGTGAAAAAAATTAAAATAAAACTATGAGTAATAATAAGTTCTTATTTCATATTCAATTACTTTTACTGGGTGGTTGTTTACCGTGGTATCGATTTAGTATCGGTATCGAGGTATTTTAGTCTGATAACGTATCGACGTCATAATTTTGGTATCGTGACAACACTATTAACAAAGATTAATAAATGTTGTAGAAGTTCAGTTCATTATCAGTTCATGTTAACTAATGAAACCTTATTGTAAAGTGTTCCCATTATATTATATTTACACTACCGTTCATAAATTTGGGGTCAGTAAGATTTTTTTATCTCTTCACCAAGTTTGATCCTAAGCTTTTGAACCATATAATGATATTATAATAATATTTTATATTATAAATATTAACAAATTAAATGAAAACTGGAAAATTATTTACCAATTAGATTTCATGTTTAATGTTACTTCCAAGTATTGATGTAAACAGGCACTAATATGTCCACAAATGCATGTTATTAAGCAGCATGTATTATTCCCCCTTTTAATTTCTGTCTGCTAGGAGAAAGAGGAGTTGTTTCTGCGGGCCCTGTGTCTGTGCCACACGGTGCAGGTCAAGGAGGATGGAGTGGAGGAAACTCTTAGGGACCAAGTTGATGGTATTGATGGGATGTTTTCCGAGCCAGAAGAGGAAAGATGCTTCATCGCGTCTTCTCCTGATGAGATCGCACTGGTCAAAGGAGCCATGAGGTGGGACCATGAGATACGTTTCTTACCGTATTTCTTCTTGTGTCTGATAATGGTGGAACCACGGGCACTTACTGACACGACTTTTATTCTGTTTAGATATGGCTTCACCTTTCTTGGTTTGGAGAGTAAGAACATGAAGATAAGGAACAGGCAAAATGATGTAGAGGAGTAAGTTATGATCATTGACGTCTTATCACAATACTATTGCTAATATGCTTCTTCAGTAATTACACTCCTGGATTTTTATAAACATGGAGGGATATATGATTAGCTGTATTAAAGGTTTGCGTAGCAATGTATTATTATTAGTTTTGCGGATTTCTACATATTATTTATCTAACTTTTCAGGTATAAATTGCTCCATGTCCTAAACTTTGACCCAGTCCGACGGAGAATGAGCGTCATTGTGCAGACCAAATCAGGTGAGCTAGAGATCATTAGTGATGCTTGCTAAGGCTTTTGCTATTGCTCATATGCAGGGTTTGAGGTTTGAATTGTGTAACTTGACATGAGTGATAACTTAAATCATGTGACTTGAGGAGAAGTGACCACTTTAGCGATCAGACTTAGTGGATGGACATGGCAGAAAAATTATATATGTTTACATTGAAGCAGCACATTTTTTTCTTTCTTTCCTTTATCAACCAATTGCTACACCATTTTGTTTTATTAGTTAAATTATTATATCGTTATTTTAATGTATTTCTGCATTTGACACAAATGTATGTTTGTTTTGGATTTTATCAATCTGTTTGTTAAAATGCATACAAGTACTGACTTTCTGACTTTTCTGACTTTTCCTCAGAATAGTTTTTTTCTTTCTTACTTCACAGAACATCTTAGCATTGTGGTTGTGGGTTTTGCAGATGATTGTAATCAGTAACTCTGAATGTCTCTCACCTGTCTTCTACTGTTTATTAGGGGAGACGCTGCTTTTCTGTAAGGGAGCCGATTCCTCCATCTTCCCAAGAGTCAAACCAGAGGAGGTGGACAGAATTCAGTTGCACGTTGAGCGAAATGCAACGGTACTACACTAGATTACAGAATAGGTTACTTTTATTTCCAAGGATGTTATGACCATTTTGACTTTTAAACTGGAATAAAGCATAAACCTCATTCATTTAATTTCTTTTGAAATAGATGTCCTGTAGAGATTTTAAATATTAAACAAGTCAGTAAATTCTGGCGTAATTGTTTTTGCTCACCAGGAGGGTTACCGTACACTGTGTGTGGCCTATAAGCAGCTGAGTGCTGAGGAATATGCCATGGCAGACACTGGACTGAAAGAGGCTAGACTGGCTCTTCAAGACAGGGAGGAGAAACTCATGGCCATGTATAACCAAGTGGAGACGGGCATGAGTTTGATTGGAGCGACCGCTGTGGAGGACCGGTTGGTTACCCAAATTGCTATTTATGCCACATTGACGTCTCGAAGAGAAGTTCTGGAGAGCTTTACATCTTAACATCTTGTGTTCTAGACTTCAAGAAGAGGCAGCGGAGACCATGGAGGCCTTGCAGGGTGCAGGGATGAAGATTTGGGTGCTGACGGGGGACAAAATGGAGACGGCCAAGTCTACCTGCTATGCATGTCGTCTGTTCCAGCGGGGTACGGAGCTACTGGAACTGACTGTGCGGACACTGGAGGATGGGAGGTTAAAGCGCGAGGACAAACTTCTTGAGTTGTTACGGGACTACCATAGAAGAGCAGTGCTGGATGCCCCACCTGTCAAAGCAGGGGTCACCAGGTCAGACCCTTGACCTCTTACTGTCTTTTTACTGAATTTTGATACAGTTTAGTAATTGACAATATAATAGTACCACAGTTATTTTATTAAAATCAGTTCATATCTGTCAATGTTGAATTTTTAATTGTGTACACTCCTATTGTGTACACTCCTTTTTCCTATTTTTACATTTTACATTTTTGACCTACATACAAATATGGAATGGAATTGACTGATTCAGCTGTCCTATCAGTCTAATCAAGGATCGGTTAGGTGTTGGTTTGCTGTTAAGTAAACTGTCATATTAGCAGAAACTTTTTTTTTTTTAAATGGGCAAGTCATACAGCTCCTGGTGACCCTCGACAGTCACCATAAGTTTCTCCTCCATCATTACAGTTGCCTGGAATGTCCGAAGACTGCAAACTTTCGTCACCACAATGGAAGGCCCACCTCTTCATTCATTCGATTGGACAATGGGAAAAAAAACGTGAATGACGCCAGGCGCTTTCCTGCTCAGAGTTGGCCCTCAGAGCACTTGTCAAAAAACTTGACAAAAACTTTAGACCAAATTGTATAGAGTTTTAGGAATCGCCATTTATCATCTATCAGTCATAACATAAAAATTATTTTAGGCGTATTGTTTTGGCAAGAATTTGAATATGGGTGCAACCGTAGTACAATTGTGAAGTGTATTTAATGACCTCTAATTTAGTGTCATTTTTGTACCACAGGAGTTGGTCTACAGCAAATCAGGAGTACGGCTTCATCATAGATGGTGCTACGCTGTCGTTGTTGATGAACCCACCCCGTGATACAGATGCCAGCCTGTACAGGAGCCTCTTTCTGCAGATCTGCCAGAACAGCACTGCCGTGCTCTGCTGCCGCATGGCCCCCCTGCAGAAAGCTCAGGTCACACCTGCAGGCTGCCACTTTGCCATCTCTTTATGGTGCCTATAATAAAATGCACTTATTCTTTATGAATTAGTTGGCTAAAGTTCTCTTTTACTCACTTTAGATAGTGAAGATGGTGAAGAGCTCCAAAGGTTCCCCAATCACCCTCTCCATTGGCGACGGGGCCAATGATGTTAGCATGATTCTAGAGGCACACGTGGGCATTGGTGAGATCTTATCATGCGTCCACATGTAAACTACTGTTAAAAAGTTTGGGATCAATATATTCAAATAGAAAACCATTTTAAATTGTTGTATTGTTTCACAATATTACTGTGAATATATTGCCTTAACTAGTATGAGACTTCTGAAAACGTGAACAAAAAAAACTGGCTCTAATCTTTTGAATGGTAGTGTATCAGTTCAAAAGTGAACAAAGTGATTAAAGTGAACATATCTTGCTTAGCATTTTTGTTTTCTGTGATGGAATGTGATGGTATTGTTACTATTTTGTGTTCAGGTATTAAAGGTAAGGAGGGTCGTCAAGCTGTGAGGAACAGTGATTATGCCATCCCTAAACTCAAGCACTTAAAGAAACTTCTGCTGGCTCACGGGCATCTCTACTATGTGCGCATCGCTCATCTTGTCCAGTACTTCTTTTATAAGGTACGTCTGGCATCCAGTGGCCCGTTTCAGTCTGTAAATATAAAGATAGTTATTTGAGTGACTTTTAATCCTTTTTTCTTCTCTCCCTTAGAATCTTTGTTTCATATTACCTCAGTTCCTTTACCAGTTTTTCTGTGGATACTCTCAGCAGGTATGTGCAAATAAAGGGCCCGTTAGAAGACTATGTCCCAGCAGGTCCTTTTCTTCTGCCTTTGCTCTTTACTTTGCATCTTTCCTCTGCAATTCTCTCTGCCCTTCTTTGAACTGATATTTATATATCAGTTTTGTCCCATTTCTTTCCTTCTTTCTCCTCTAGTAATGTCCTGTCACTGCCATCAATAAAAAAAGAATAGAAACGGCTCTTAATTGCTCGAAAAATCTTATTTCCTGTAATTGGTCCAAAGGATTTTGACATCACATTTTCCAGCATGTGTTTTGTGTATAAATCAAGCGACCATTGCATGTGGCCTCACCATCAGTTTGTGCACATATGTGTGATGTCCTTAACGTGGTATTAACCTCCCCGGTGCCCCGTCCTTTCCCTCGCTCCCCTTCCCAGCCCCTGTACGACGCAGCCTATCTGACGATGTACAACATCTGCTTCACCTCCATGCCCATTCTGGCCTACAGCCTGCTGGAACAGCACATATCCATCGAGATTCTGCTGGACAACGCTACCCTCTACAGGTGCCAGTCTGCACTGCAACTCTTCTACCTATTTAAATTGTACCATGCTGTTGCTGATGTACCGGTACTGTCTTTTTATCCTTCTTACAGAGAAATAGCCAAAAATGCCACGTTACGCTGGCGCCCCTTCCTCTACTGGACCGTATTAGGAATTTTTCAGGGACTCCTGTTCTTTTTTGGTGTCCGTTTCCTGTTCAGCAATCCAGCACTGCAGGATAACGGGCAGGTTAGAGCTGCTTTTTTTTTAATGTCGGCATGAAACCGAAGTCGCAATAGTCTTTTCTTCCCTATTGTGGCATATATCCTGGTGAATGGCTTCTCTAACAAAAAAAACATGGGTGGGACTTGATTTGGTCTATCGGGAATTGATTGATTTGTTGGATTATTGTGGTTTGCTATTGCTGTGATGTCATGTGAGTGACAGGTTGTCCCGCCCTTGTGCCAGTGAACGCCAGTAAAAGAGGGAAGGGAAGTTATTTTGATTAAAGGTTACGAGGACTTGAATTTAAAAAAAAGAAAGATGTTCACAGATAAATCATTTATAATAAATACTGCAATATTGACAATTTTGATTTCATGGTGACTTTAAAAACTGTCTGAATGAAAGTGCAAACTGCATTTGATTTACTCCTTCCTTTTACAGGTTTTCGGAAACTGGTCTTATGGAACAATTGTCTTTACAGTCCTTGTCTTCACTGTGACATTGAAGGTTGGTGGCCTTGATCAGTTTGTCTCAAACTTCTAACTAAATAATTTAAAAAAATGTATCTCAGATCTTCATTTGTCAGAGACTGACTGTTTTTCCTCTCCCAGCTGGCTTTAGACACACGGCACTGGACGTGGATCAACCATTTTGTGATCTGGGGCTCATTGGCCTTCTATGTTTTCTTCAGTTTCTTCTGGGGAGGCATCATATGGTGAGGAAACGTTAAAGTCGTTAAATCATATATAATAAACATATTCCATAAAATAAGAATTTAACATTTTGATATCGTAGTGATTTAAGATTCAGATATGGATGTCTATTAAAATATTTAATTAGGATTAATCTCTTTTTTTATGGTTAACATGGTAATATTGCATAAACATACTTTAGTACTACAATAATAATAAAAGCAATTTTATAGTTTGATAGAACAAAAGCACACAGGAAATTTCTATAAATAGCTTAAAGATATTAATTTGTTCACGTTATAAGCTGATATTATATTTGTAGTTGAAATTATGCAAATAACTTCAACATTCCATCTGAGTTTGATTAATAAATGTGACCTATGCTGGCAAAAGGAGTCGGAATGCGCACGGGACAATTTTGAGCTACAGGCAAAACAAGTGAAAATGTGGAAATAATATCACAGCATTTATTTTCATCATAAGGTGCATTCATTTTTGGTCAAGATCTTGTGTAGACAATGCAAGAGTCCAGCACTCTGTAAAGTCTCCTCCAGCACATCCCAAAGACTGTCAATGAATTTAAGGTCTGGAGTCAGAAGTGCCAATTCATGTGTGAAAATTATTATTAATGCTCCCTCCCAACCATTCTTTCACAGTTTGAGCCGCATTAATCTTGACATGTTACCCTGGAATATGGCCATTATGTGTCTTATGGTTGTTTAAGAAATGAAAAGCTACACACTCCATCAATTAGGGTTAGAAGAACTGTATCACATGTTAGAAACATAATAATCACTCCAATAATGATCCAATCATAGGCTCTTAAGCATTTGCCAATTTAAATCCAATACTTTTTTTGGCCGGGCAGTGTATGTCTTTGATGTTTTATGTTACACATCAGAGGTTTTTCCACAACAGTTAACCAAACGTTCATTTGTGAGCTACAGTAAGTCTTAATATAGGCTGTCTGTTTAATGGTAAGGAAAAAAGGTGGAATATACAGTATATTTTTCCTATAGATATTTCAGTTTTGACTCATTTGGTGTTATTGCCAGGGATTTTAAGGAATGGTTGCTAGGTGATTTTGTTTTGGAACCTTCAGAAAACTTTAACTCGGTTTGTATCAAAATGAACTTTGCTGACACTAGATTTCAAACAGGTGTAGCTCGGTAATGACCGAATGAGTTTTTTTTTTTTTTTTGTCTGATTCAAACAAACACTACATAATTTCGAAGGGTTTTAACAGACAATATAATAAATAACAATAACACATTTTTGAAAATGTGTTTATTTTGCCAGCCCTGGTCACAAATATTAAATCATTAAAGAGTGGATTTCTTTGCTGAGAATTCAGAATACAGATTAACATGCAGATTAAAATAGGGATTTTCGCTCTGTGGCTCCACTGTACAGCTCTGATTGTAGAATGAAGCAAAAAAATAAAAAATAATCAATAAAGATACATTAAATAATTTAACCCATGTTTAATTGCTTGAGTGAACCTATCTTAAGTTCTTTTTTTTCCTTCTCCCTCTCTCTCCCTTATTTTCTAGGCCGTTTTTGAAGCAGCAGCGTTTGTACTTTGTGTTTGCTAACATGCTGAGTTCAGTGTCTGCCTGGCTGGTTATCATCATCCTCATTCTCCTCAGTTTGCTGCCAGAGATCCTTTTGGTGGTCCTCCGCAAGCCCAGAGGCCCCATTCACGACAGGTATACTTCTCCCTCCCATATTTTCTCCTCAATTCTTCATTTCTACCATACCCATCCTATTCTCCCCGTTTTACCTACTCTTCTGTTCTTCTTTCATCTTACACCGTGTCCTAACCAGACAAGACATGATACAGTCAGGTCCAATTAGAAGATGTTTGATATTCGATTCACAGTTATGTTGACCAGGATTTTAGGAACAGTGTAGGCAGGCAAAATGCATTGTTGCTTGGTGTGTGTCATGGCTGGTTAGCACATGGTACTGTAGAGAGAGAGTTTATTTTTTATTTTTTATCATTTGTTGCTTTATCCTTTCACACCTGGTTAGGACACAGAGTAAAAAAAATTCTTTGAACACAGCAGTAATCCCCTGCCTTTGGTATATCTGTACCTTATTTTACCTTTTAGGACCTTACATTATTTATTCTAAAGCTCTGGCACTTCTCCAGTGTCTCTTTTCCTTACTTCCCCCGACTGTCATGAATTACACCATTGACATTTTTCTTAACAGAAGTCTTGCCTTGTTTCAAGGCTCTGAACAGTTTGGATTGTTGGGGTTGGTCAAACAGACAGGAAGTCAATCAGTCTAATTGTTACTATCACTCTTCTTCGATGTCCTCTCCTTCTCTCCTGTAGCTTTTTGTCCCATTTATCGCTCTTATTTAAATGACTTTTATTCCATTAGTAATGCATAAATACTTCCATCACTCTGTACTGCTGTCAGTGGCTACCCAACCAGCTAAACGTATCACAGTTAGAACCAATAAACAATAATTAGACCCCTCCAATCATTTGAATTATTTAAAGGAAGTGAGCACACGCTGTAGGCAGTCGCTAATGTTTGTGACACTAGTTAAGCAGCCTTTCAGGCCAGAGATGAGCATACGGCGCTAATCTGCCCCCTGCTTCCTCACAGGTAGGTGTCGCTTCCCTTCCAAGAATGCCACATGTCAATTAAAACATCCAATGGGATGAAAAATTGAATGTACAGTCTCGTCTTAAGTACTTGATGTAATAATTATGTCATTTATTCAATTGTCAAATTTAATAATGGTTATATAATTATAGCCTAATGAAATCTATTAGATGAGAATCATGGTCTTGACCAATGTAAGTTGTCAATTGTATTAGGTATTAGGTTATATTACAAGCTTATTTGTATTACAGGTCCTAGAAAGAAAAAAAATACACCGTTACTCTACACTCTATTAATACATTTTTGTATTGCAATGTTTTTATTAATGACTGCACAGACTTTACAGACTTTTCAGACATCACTGCTTAAAGTCAAGCTGTGCTGAACTTAGTCACATCATCAGCTGTTATTGAAAATGAATGAAAATTAAACAACTATGCTCATTAATATAGAACATGCCATGTCAGGTGTGTGTTTATATGCAGTTTACAGATACAGTTGCAGCTCATTAATTCATAATCTGCACTACCATTTAAAAGTTTGGGGTCAGTACATTTTTTGAGTTAATACAGTAAATTGATCAAAAGTGACAGTAATGACATTTATAGAATGATTTCTGATAGATCATGTGACACTGAAGACTGGAGTAATGATGCTGAACATTCAGCTTTACCATTACAGTAATAAAATACATTTTTAAATATAATAAATTAAAAACAATTATTTGAAATTGCAAAAATATTTAACATTACAGTTTACTGTATTTTTGATCAAATAAATGCCTTGCTGAGCAGAAGACACTTTCGAAAACATAAAAGTACCATCTCCAGACTTTTGAGTGGTAGTTTGAGTTTTTAAAATTCCTGATAGTTTAATAATCTATTCTGCAGACGATAAATGTCTTATGTGATTTATATGGCAAGCGATTTCCACCAGGAGAATGGAAAACTGGTCAACGTTCTGCTGAATCAAACAGCACATAGTCAGGGTTACTTGAGCTTTTCAATTGAATATTTAATTGCGTTTCTGCCACATTTCTCTTGTTTCTCTATCTCTACCTCCATAACTTTATTCCCACTCTTTCTTACCCTGGATCTCCTTTTAATTTCCCTGTCCTCTTTGGTCTCTTGTCCACCTATGTGCTGTGCCGTAGATGAAACGACGTCTTCCTTCCTCTGGGACATCCACTATCTTCATGCTGTCGCAGACTGCTAGCACTCACAGCTTTTCCTGGAGTGACTGAGGTCTCTCTGCCTGCTCCTCTTCTGCTTTTTGTCTCACTGTCCCTCCACCTTTGGTTGCCTGTCTGTATCTCTTCAGTGTCCTGCCTGCTGTCTCTCACCCGTTTGTCTCTGCTCCCTCTTTGTGAGGCGGTGTTCTTCGCTAGCTCAAACGTGTTTGTTATGGGTTCTGGGTTTGGATTGTCAGTCAAACGGTTTATCGTGGTGGCATTTTTTTTTAAAAGGGTGTTTGTCTTGAGGCATTGCGCAATAATTGTCCCCAAAAGCTGAGCTATGGTGATGGTGGGTGGTCCTCAGTTGGTGTCTGTAAGGGCTGCAGGGTATGATGGGGATTCCTTCAACTGCCTGTTCCAAGTGCCTGCTGTCTCTGCATGTACAGCCAGGAGAATGCAGCACACAAACATACAGGGTATCCTGCATGCATGCTCGGCCCAGCCTACACCACTCCTCACTCAAACCACTGTGACTTTACGGGTGCGTTTGTGCTGGTTGGTTCAGAGTGAGATTTTGTGTGAATGTGTGAGAGAGTGTTTGTCTTGTTAGTATAAGGTATCGCAAATTAAAGAGACAAAAGAAGAAAGAGGCATTTTTAACTTTGACCATTTTTAAGTTAAAGGAACACTCCACCGTTTTTAGAAATATGGCTTATTCAACTTCTTTCCTACATTTAGATATGTGGGCAAATGCATTTTTGTCTCAGTGCATGCATTGCTTTAGTTTGGCAGGGTCGCCGCTAGCTTAGCTTAGCATAATGAATGGAATCCTATGTTGCCAGCTAGCATGTTTTGAGTAAAAGTACGAAGCACTGCTACTTGGGTGCAGAGATACCATGCAACACATGAAATCCAAAAACTTCTGTCAACATACCGGCGCATGTTGTGCATCTGTTGCGTGATATCTCTGCCCCCCAAGCAGCAGTGCTTCGCCTGTGCTTCCCCATAATATAGTCCCAAGTCAATATCTGCCCTGGAATCACCTAGTCTTAATCTGCATCGCTATTTGTACTCGTTGTGAATACGCAGGCCACAAGAAGTAATTAGGTCGGGGGGTTTTTTTGGATCACTTTTACTCGGGACATGCTAGCTGGCAACATAGGATTCCATTCATTATGCTAAGCTAAGCTAGCGGCGACTCTGCCAAACTAAATCAATGCATGCACTGAGACAATAATGCATTTGACCACATACATAAATGTAGGAAAGAAGTTGAATAAACCCTATTTCTAAAAACGGTAGAGTGTTCCTTAATATTGTGATATGTATATGTAATATGCAGTTTAACAGGCAGTACCGTAGTTGAAGTAGTTTTATGATTAAGCATAAATACACCACGATGCATACTCCTTTTTTTTCAGGATTATTTTAAATACAAAGTTTAAAAGAACAGCATTTATTTTAAATTCAAATCTTTCATGACATGTTCATTTCTTTGAAAATCAAAATCTTTGAAAAGTAGACAGTAGTTTAGTATTTGTAGAAAAATGTTAGTAGTAGTAATCGTTTCCTGAATTATTACAGAAATGGAATCGGTAAGTGGAATCGGAACCCAACACGGTCTTTGTGGGTTTAGTTTGTTTGAGTGTTGGCTGACTTTTGTGTGGGTTATATTAAAAATTTAGTACAACTGAGAGAGAGATTATGTTAGAAAAATGGCCATTATGATTTCTTCCATGAAAGTTAATCTTTATGGAAACTCTAAACACGTTATTGTGTCCTCAAATATGAAATATCATAATTATAAACATCCATGTTTTTAAAGGAGGATTAACTGTACAGCAGTTGCGTATTTGAGGGGGTATGTGTGTGTCTGATCCATCGTGTTTAAGTGTCTTTCACCACCCCCTTTCAGAAAAAGCCGGGTCAGTCGAATGTTGGGGGCAGCCATTCCTCTCAGTCTTCAGCCAGACCCCTGCTCATGAGAACCTTTTCAGACGAGTCCAATTCTGTCAAATGAACAGGTACAAGACCCTAGACTTTCCAATCTGAGCCCCAATTGAGTGCCTGACCCTAGTCATCCACAAGGGATTTGCCTTGTAGTCGGTGCAGTTCCTTCCCTTGGGTTCAGGTGGGCCCCCTCTGTGGGATGCTTTTAATTTCCTCTGAATCATGCTGTGGAAATTCTCCCTACCTCAGCCTCAGGATGAACTCACATCGGTTGGCTGAAAAGACATTTAGTCTTTGATGTATTTAAGAAAAAGAACACACTTCAGCTCAACAGTGACTGCCTACTTTTTGTTTTACATTTCCCCATTGATTTTCTCCATAGAGATTAACATTTCTTGAGCCAAACCATCCAGCTCTGAGATTGACAGTTACAACATTTAATTTGAAGGAAAAAGGATTTAAAAATGTGAAAAATACATATAATACTACCGTCTTTTATGCGTTAACACAACCACATACCAACTAGTATTAGCTAGGTAGATAGCTTGCATTACTTTGCTAGCCTCCTTAAGAAAACAAAACCTGTTACCATTTCCTAACAGACTTCTCTGCTTCAGGACAGTGTATAGTGCCGTACTTTACGACAAGTTATATAACAAGTTATAATATTTTCTCTATGGACATTTTTAATGGGATTTTTACTTTCAAGAATTCTGGTATTGCACTATATAAGAAAGGGTTACAGGACATTTGACCCTGTAGTATTTTCATATACCTATTTAACCTTTAAACTAACCACAGTGCAGTACTGTTGGCTGTAAGGTATACAAAAAAAAAACAAGCCGAAGGAAAAAAAAAAGGAATGAAACTGAGTGAATATTAAATGATCCTTTCAGCCTGCCAGGGGAAGCTCCGCCCCTTGTTATTCCTTGCATGTGCTCCTCAAGTAACCTGTGATTGGGTCATTATTAACTGACTAAACATGTTATCTGTCGTGTTGTTCTGGTTAATCCCATTTATGTGTGTGTGAATGGCAACATGAGTGTGGTTGTTTTGTGTAATTAATACATTGAAATGAAACCACAGTGTCATGTTGGTCTTGTTGTGTCTTTTGCTGTGTCTGGTATTTTGTGTGGTGTGTTAGTTTGTAATTTGGAATCTTTTTATTTTGATTTTTTTTTTTGTGGCTATCGAAGTTGGCTGTCTAACCTTTGTAGGGCATTATTTTGGTTCCAGTGACTTGTCCCCGCATTAATGCTTCGCATTTTGCATGCTGATATGGGTGTTTTGCATGTTTGCCTGTGCCTGAAGCTTTTGGGGTCAATTTGTGATGGTTGTAATAAGTTATTGGTGAGGCTGTAGTTAGGAAGTGCTCACCAGCATTAAACCTGCTCTTCTGTTCTTCTCAGCTGTCAGAGGAATCCTCAGCTTACACAGACAGGTAAAGTGCTCAATATGATCTAAGGAATGTTCTGGGTTCAAAACAAATTGATCTTGGATAGCATCTGTATTTACCAACAAATCCATCCAAAGGAATTACGTTACCAGAAGTGCATTGGCCAATTCATTGAACAATTTTGATCACTTGATTGGGGAAGATATAAATGTTAAATTATAGACTTCCATTGGTAGTTGCTAATTAGGGCTGCACGATTAATCCCTACTAACCTGAAATCAAAAAGTGTAAATACTGCGCCATCTGAAAGCACAGCGAGTTTGAGTCACTTATAACATGCATTTGAAAAAGCAACATGCATCAAAAGCATTTATGAACCTCTTGTCCTACAAAAGACAACATTTAAAGGGTTAGTTCAAAAATTAAAATTCTGTCGTTAATTGCTCACCCTCATTGTTCGACACCCGTAAGACCTTCGTTCATCTTTGGAACACAAGATATTTGAAGATATATGAAGATATTTTTGTTGAAATCCAATAGCTCAGAAAGGCCTCCATTGATGGTAATGTGATTTCCTCTCTCAAGACCCATAAAAGGCACTAAAGACGTCGTTACAAAGTCCATCTCAATACAGTTGTTCTAGCTTTGGAGCTTTTTGAATCAGAGTATCAAATCATGATTCGGATCGCATGCCAAACTGCTGAAATCACGTGACTTTGCGCTCCGAACCGCTGATTCGATACACTGATTCATAGCGCTTCGAAGCTTCAGAAAGCTGTGTTTGAAATCGGCCATCTCTTTATAATTCGTTATTTAGTTTTTTTTTAGCTCACAAAAACTGTCATCTCTTCATAAGTTCATAAAATGATTGTAGAACCACTGTAGTGAGATGGACTTTGTAACGACATCTTTAGTACACTCTTATGGGTCTTGGTAATCACATTACCGTCAATGGAGGCCTTTTCTGAGCCATTGGATTTCAACAAAAATATCTACATTTGTGTTCCAAAGATTTGTACGGGTCTTACGGGTGTTGATCGACATGAAGGTAAGAATTTTCATTTTTGGGTGAACTAACCCTTTAATAATGTTTTTACTCCAAACTCACTTCATGACAGGCACACCACATTACTGTATAGTATTCTATACTGGGATAAAGGCTATGTTGATTAGCATTGAAGAATAAATACACTTTATTATCATGAAAATATCCGAAGAACTCAGATAAACCATGTGTTATCATAGTGGTGTGTTTATTAGTCATGTTAAATCAATCGAAGCGTCTAAATCTCCTGTTTATTCAGATACAGCAATCGTATGATGCCCATAGGGAATTCCTGGAATGACGTGCATTATCGTACTTCTGTGGGGCATATTAAGAGTTTCTGAGAGAGAGCACCCTCTGGCTTTCATATGGTGCAGCATTTACAATTATAAAATAATGGGGTGCAGTTTAATTTCTATTAATTGTGCAGCCCTAGTTCTAATCCATTTGCTTATGGAAAATCAAAAGTGAATTATAGGTGTTAAAGTATTTGGCAAAAGGGAACGCCACAGCCCTTTTTCTCTATCATCTTTTGTCATGTAGCACCGATTTCAGAAAATGTTTTGCTTTTCTACTGCATAGACAGCCAAGTCAAATTTGCCAGCGTTGAATTGCCCCTTTAATGTCTGTGGTGATTGACAGCATCTGAGACCTAGTGTACTCTGTTTTAAATCCAGGACATTCCATAAACCAGGATTCACATCCGTGTTTTATTTGGACTAATAATATGAGAAAATCATTTCTGACAACCAGATCCTCCTGTGATTAGGATGGGTCTTTGGTGCAGATCCAGTTGATTTGATTTAGTGTTGGTATTGTTTACAGAATTGACTGGGTGTATGTGTTTGGTTTGGTTATATTTGACGAATCAATCAAATAAGAGATCAACACGTTGTTGCTATTCAGACTTTAATCAGATCTATCCTCTTCACCTGTTAAATAGATTTTTACATGTGTGCTAAACAGTTGTGTTTTTTTAACACCACAGATGGCTGCTGTCACACCCCTCTCCTATAAACATCTGAAGGAGCTCTACTGATGGGCATGGACAGCCATGGGTTAAGACTACTGATGTGGGACCCTTGCATCTTCCGGGGTCACTGCCCTTCCTCCTGCCTGTTTAAATGAAACGTGACAATGGAACCAACTGCTCGGACCAGGCCTTGATCCAGCAGTCCTCTTTCCAAATTTCTCTTCTCTCAAAGCCCCTCATCCCAGAATGATTCCACTACGTTTTCACTACATTTTCTGCCATGCCCTGCTGCCATTTTCTCATATACTCTCAGCCCTACCGGGATAAATCGCTGGATAAGTTGTCCGTAGCGCTCACCTGCTGCAGAATGTACCGACGTCCCTGCTCCACCGGGTTCCTTCCTTATTAGTTCTCTTGCATGATGCCCCCCAAAAACTCCTATAAATACCACTTTCTACAGTCAACATGCTCTCTGGTATACTTTACTTTGTTGGCAGACAGTTGGCCCCTTTTGTGATCGGTTAGCGGGTGTGATCACAATCCCAAATCGTAGTTTAGAGTTTTGTGATATGTAGCTGTTCGAGATCCCTAAATGTGAGCTCTCTCTAAGATGCTGCACTGAGGGCCCTGACCCTATGGGTATAAAAGCTGCCTTTCAACAACTTGCTGTTTGTTCGACCACATGGAGTTCTGGGATATCCCGTGGTGCCCAACAACTCTGTACATGTACGTGTGCGTGTGAGAAATTGAAAATTACTTGCTGATTTTCTGATAACGTACTGTCACAGTTTTCAATGTTACTCTTTGTTGAAACGGGGATCAGTTTACAGTTGGATTTTAAATGTAAGAAATGTACTAATGAAAAAGTGTGGAAATTGTTGCTTGATGCCAAAAAAAAGAAAAAAAAGCGGAAGACAGTCTCTCTTCAGTTTTTCCTTGAAGGTGAATTATCCGTGGTAACGGCACATGCTAAGATTAGTCCTCAATGCAAAGTTAATTTCGTATTTTGGAGTGAGCTTCACTGTTGAGCAATGTGTCAGCTCTATATATCAGGCCAGTGCTCAAAAACGCACTTTCACGTCCACATGCACGCATTTCACTTTTTTGAGGTAACTGAATGAATCACTTTAAAGGGGTGGAGCTTAGGTCAGTGAAATAGGAGCCGTAGGTTCCTATTGAAACCTGTTTGCCCTCTAGTGGTTAGGAGTGATTGGGTCTTCATTCTACTTTCTTCACTTCTGAATACATTCCATTTCTACGTGCCATGATTTCAATCAGCTATTGGATTATAATTATTTTGTTCTTGACTATGTGATTCTTTTTGACATATTTATTGTATCTTGTAATTATTCTCACAAATGTTATATTTTTGTCCTTCTCTACTTAAATGAATCATTATCAGCTTGTACCATTTTAATTATTATTTTTTTTTTTGCCTGTGCAATCCGCTGTTGAACAGATTGGGTTTCTGTATCCTGTAAGCCTGAGCAGAACCTGTAGACCAGCAGCTCTGGGCACTTTCTCTGATCAGAGATCAGTCCAATAGGTCCAAAAAATTCTTTGTGTCCCTTTAATATGAACGATCTATTCCGTTCTTCTTTCTGCTTGTAGCCCAAAATGGGTGTTAAAAGATCCACTTTCTTTCTTGATTGTTTATTTAAAAAAAAAATGCCATATGAAAAATGCCCCCATTCCAGCTTCAAGCTATCTTCAAGTGTGTGTGTGTGTGCCGTGTGGATTATCCAAGGGAAAGTGGTGTGTGTTAGACCTCTGACTGTGTCATGATGCTAAGCATCTTAAGCTCAGCTCCCAATCTTGGGCCGAGCTTAATAAAGCTGTATCACAGCCCTGCGTAACCACCAGGCCTTCTTTTCATTTCTGATTACATCATGAATCAGCTTTTGACAGAAAATATATCAGAGCTCTATTTACATTCGCTTTTCAACTAGACAGGTAAGGCTGGTTGGGGTGATGTTTCAGTGTGAACATTAATCCAGCGTGAGCCCTTTTTTTCTCTGTGCATGTGTGACCACTAATGCCACCACTGGACTGAACCCTGGTGAGCACATACACATAAATGTCTTCATCTTGGTGAGTGTGTTTGTTCAGCTCAATTTAAGAGGGGTAAATGGAACTTGCCTGCAATGTTTGAAATTTCCAAACAGACCTTTAAATTACTTCAGAGATGCTATTTTCAAAGCTTATGATAATTCTTGGATTCTCATGTTGCCTGAATACATATAAAAATATATGAAATTATTTGATTGTATTTTTAATGAAACTTTTTGAGCCACTTTTTGTAAGAAAAAGAAAATGTCAAAAAAAAAAATGCAGAGAAAGGCAGCCTGATTGTGGAGTATGAGGCAGGGCTGATATTTGATGCTGTGAAATGAATCAGGCACTAACTCGGTCAGCCCTGCTCCCTCCATCATGTCCCTCAGGCTCCAGCTGATCTGAATGTACCTCTCAAGACCAGTCTGTTTCAAACTTTTCTTTAATAAAAGCTGTTTTGAAAGAATATATTTGTGTCTGACGTTTTACCTTTTTGTCTCTTTAATGTTGAGTTCAATTGTTGTTGTTGTTTTTAACGTCTGTTTTTTTGTCCCTAATGCTTGTATAATTATACAGTTGTGTGTCAAATATGATGAAAGATGGCTGTAAAAATAAAATCTGCATTTTTATCCTTTTGATTTTTTTCATTGAAAAAAATAGCAAATATTTAACCTTTCATTGAAGTAAAAAAGGTGGGGGGTAATACGCATTAGGAAATAAATGCTTTTCTCCAAAACATGTTGGACATAATTATTGGCACCCTTTTATTATTAAATACATTTTGTATCCTCCTTTTGCAAGGATAACAGCTCTTGAGTCTTCTTCTGTAATGCCTGATGAGTTTGGAGAACACCTGACGAGAGCTCAGAGACCATTCCTCCATACAGAATCTCTCCAGGTCCTTCAGATTCCCAGATCCATGTTGGTGCTTCTTCTCTTCAGTTCACCCCACTCATTCTCTATAGGGTTAAGGTCAGGGAACTGGGACAGCCATGGCAGAAGCTTAATTTTGTGCGCAGTGACACATTTGTGTGTTGATTTTGATGTTTGTTTTGGATCGTTGTCCTGATGGAAGATCCAACCATGGCCCATTATAAGATTTCTAGCAGAAACGGTCAGGTTCTGATTTTTTTTAATCTGTTGGTATTTGCTAATCCATGATACCATGTTTCTGAACAAGATGTCCAGGACTTCCAGCAAAAAAACAGGCCCACAACAGTAATGATCCAGCTGTATTTAACCATGGGCATTGGGTACTCTACCTGTTTGCATTAAATCCACCTGGTGGGTTTGCTGCCAAAGAGTTTTCTTTTTCTTCCTTTTTTTCCCCCCTTCCATCTGACCACAGAACCAGGTCCCTTTTTAAGTTCCAGTCGTGTATAACAACTGACTATGCTGTTTTTGGGGTAAGCGAGGAGGGTTTTTCTTGAAACCCTCCCAAACAACATGTGGTGATTTAGTTTTTTTTTTTGGGAAGAGTTTTTCTGACTCAACTAATCTCTGCAATTCTCCATCTATGATCCTTGAAGAGTCTTTGTCCACTCAACTGCTCTTCACTGTGCATTAGGACGATATAGACATGTCCTCTTCCAGGCAGATTCCCTGGTAATGCTAAAAAATGTAAATATGAATGGGACTATACTTCAGATATATTTTACTCATTAAAAATTCTAGCCCCTGCGGTTTCACATACTAAAATGCATGTTCAACATCTTAAAATATATCAGTGCCATTTTTTGTCTCAAGATAAACACCAGTTTGTTTATACACATATATATATATACAGGTCCTTCTCAAAAAATTAGCATATTGTGATAAAAGTTCATTATTTTCCATAATGTAATGATAAAATGAAACTTTCATATATTTTTAGATTCATTGCACACCAATTGAAATATTTCAAGTCTTTTATTGTTTTAATACTGATGATTTTGGCACACAGCTCATGAAAACCCAAAATTCCTATCTCAAAAAATTAGCATATTTCATGAAAAGTGTTTTTAATACTAAAAAAGTCAACCATCAAATAATTATGTTCAGTTATGCACTCAATACTTGGTCAGGAATCCTTTTGCAGAAATGACTGCTTCAATGTGGCGTGGCATGGAGGCAATCAGCCTGTGGCACTGCTGAGGTGTTATGGAGGCCCAGGATGCTTCGATAGCGGCCTTAAGCTCATCCAGAATGTTGGGTCTTGCGTCTCTCAACTTTCTCTTCACAATATCCCACAGATTCTCTATGGCAGGCCAATTGAGCACAGTAATACCATGGTCAGTAAACCATTTACCAGTAGTTTTGGCACTGTGAACGAAATCTTCATCTCCATAAAGCTTTTCAGCAGATGGAAGCATGAAGTGCTCCAAAATCTCCTGATAGCTATAGCTGCATTGACCCTGCCCTTGATGAAACACAGTGGACCAACACCAGCAGCTGACATGGCACCCCAGACCATCACTGACTGTGGGTACTTGACACTGGACTTCAGGCATTTTGGCATTTCCTTCTCCCCAGTCTTCCTCCAGACTCTGGCACCTTGATTTCCGAATGACATGCAAAATTTGAGCGACATTCCAGTGCTGCTTCTCTGTAGCCCAGGTCAGGCAGGTCAGTCAGGTCCTTCTCCACAATCTTCCTCAGGGTCCGGTCACCTCTTCTCCTTGTGCAGCGTTTTTTGCCACACTTTTTCCTTCCCACAGACTTCCCACTGAGGTGCCTTGATACAGCACTCTGGGAACAGCCTATTCGTTCAGAAATGTCTTTCTGTGTCTTACCCTCTCGCTTGAGGGTGTCAATGATGACCTTCTGGACAGCAGTCAGGTCAGCAGTCTTACCCATGATTCCGTTGTTGAGTAATGAACCAGGCTGGGAGTTTTTAAAAGCCTCAGGAATCTTTTGCAGGTGTTTAGAGTTAATTAGTTGATTCAGATGATTAGGTTAATAGCTCGTTTAGAGAACCTTTTCATGATATGCTAATTTTTTGGGATAGGAATTTTGGGTTTTCATGCGCTGTATGCCAAAATCATCAGTATTAAATTAATAAAAGACCTGAAATATTTCAGTTGGTGTCCAATGAATCTAAAATATATGAAAGTTAAATTTGTATCATTACATTATGGAAAATAATGAACTTTTATCACAATATGCTAATTTTTTGAGAAGGACCTGTGTGTGTGTGTGTGTGTGTGTGTGTGTGTGTGTGTGTGTGTGTGTGTGTGTGTGTGTGTGTGTGTGTGTGTGTGTGTGTGTGTGTGTGTGTGTGTGTGTGTATATATATATATATATATATATATATATTTTTTTAATTATTATTATTTTTTCATGTACAGAGTAAGCTACTTTCTATAAAAGCTACTCAAATACACAAATTTAACTAAGGCCTAATCTAAACCCTGTCTGTGAAACCAGGCCTAGGTGTGCCAATAATTATGGCCTGTGTGTTTTGGAGAAAATTATTTATTTCATAATGTGATTTTTTTTTTCTCCCACTTTCAATTATTTTACTTAATTGAAAGGTTTGATTTTTACTATTTTTTTAAATGAAAGATCAAAAGGATAAACAATGCAGATTAATTTTTACAGCCATCTTTGATCATATTTACCAGGGGTTTCAATAATTCTGACCACAACTGTACGTACAATTTATTGGGCTTCAAATTGTTTGTTTTGGCATGCCATAGAGAATTTAATGGACAAAACTAATCTAAAAATCTAGAAAGAAATGGTATCCAGTTACAGGACCTGATGTGATGTATTTATTATTTTTTAAATATTTTTGTGTATATGACTAAGTATATCTTAAATAATAATAATAGGGTTACTTTTTTCACCTTTATTAATGAACATTAAGATTTTATGTAGAAGTGTATATGAAAATATACCTATATCTTAATAATAACACTATATATTCAAACATTTCTACCTAAAATCCTAAAAATGTCCATGAATAAAAGTTGAAGTTCATAATAAAAAACTTTTACAATGATTTAACTTTATAATAATAAAGGAGAACTTTAATAATAATGATAACTTAAGTAAAATCTTGATTAAGTTCTTGTCCGTGTTATTTTGTGATATTGTCCTTTATTTGTCTTTATTGTCTTATCTCTCCTACTGTCCAACAATTGCAGAGGACGTGCGATAGAAATATTGTTATGTCATATGCTATTTCAAACCAGCAGTCTCTCGTGGACATAAGATGTGGTTGTAGAAGCATAAATAGTGTTCTTTGACAACAATGCCTCTTATTCACGTAGCTGTTTGTTTTGCGCAATTTTCCCACACATCATACTTTTCTGTATCCTGAACAATGAAACTCCTTATTCTTAGTAGAAAAAATAGTTGTGCTGTCAATAGTGATATTCAGAACAGCCTGCCTGTTTGTGTGTGTGCTTGTAAGGCTGGGAATGGGTGTAAAACAGCATGCAGAGATCCTTTACAGCAGTGAGAAAGGCACTACCTATGAGGGAAAACCGACCAATGAGGAGGGTGGAGATCAGCAGGGGGCGGAGTCTAAAGTCTACAGTGGAGAAAGTCAATGTGGAGGGAGTTGGCAGAGTGTCAATAGTCTGAGTAACAGCGATGCAGATCTGACGCACTCTAACTCTCAGGAGTTTGCAGCCGGATGGAGTGTGTGTGGTGTGTTTTAAGAGGGCAGACCATCAGCACTGTGGACAGGAAACCCTTTTAATCCGATTCAATTTTGGGACAGGACCTCATCCTATCTGCCCCTCCCTTATGTGTGTGTGTGTGTGTGTGTGTGTGTGTAAGCTGAGATGAGATATTGCAGTGCTACTATCAGCTGTAGCAGGCTGTTTGCCACACAGTAGATTTTTCCGGATACTGTTTCCTCCAGAGGTGGGTCTGTCTGTACTGCTGGAGTTTGCGGATGCACTTGCTCCTTCTCAAGGTGACTTGGGGAGTTCATAGGCACGGAACTGAAACCTCAGCTGGGATCTGATCTGTGGAGGTAGTGAAATGAATCCTTGGTGGAGTAGGATGTGAGGGCCTGACGGGCCCAGAGTCAAGTCACTCCTCTCCGGGAACTGCCAGGGAATGGGCTCTGCCTCTCCTCAAGAGCCTGAGAAAGACATGGAGGGCTATTACAACCTTTTGCAAGCTGGCTCGGAGCTGGAGAGCACGCTGCAACGTGAGTATATGTTTACGTGTCTTTAAAAACTACCACTTTTCCATAAGGAGAGCAAGGATGTTCACTACTGTTTTATGTAGTATTGCAAGGATTATGTAATATCCTTGTTGTTTATAGTTTAGGCAATAACCTAGATTTGATATTTTATAATCTTCTTGAAATATGTGCAAGACTCAATCTTTCTATAATGAAATGCATTGGGAATTCCAGGGGTATTCTGCATGGATAAACATTTTTCTATTGAAAAGCATAATGTTTTCATGAAATCTCAATATTGAGTGTTTTGATGGGCTGTTACACTAAGCTTTTTATAATCAGTTTATAATCATGCAATGTGAATTTGGGCCAGTAGTGAGATTGAAGGATGAAAATAGAAGTTGCACTGTCCATTTTACAAATGGGGCACGTTGTGACACATGAAGTAGAACACCAGCGTTATTATTATTATCCTCTGCCCTGCTCTCTGGCTCTTAATTCGGCTTTAAACCCAGAGAATGTTCTTCAGACAATGACTCAGCATCTTCATTTTTAGCCACTGTGTCTTTCCTCAGGCATCACTTAAAGGCATTTAAAGGTCCAGGTCTGAATTACTCAGTTCTCTTGTGTGTTATGTAATATTTACTTTTATAATGCTTCGCATTCCTCAAAGTGATTGTAGCAGGATTAGCATTGGCAGTGTGGCCGGCTCGTTGGCCTCTGTCTTCATGTTGGTGTTGTTGTGAGTGTGAGCGCCACTCACGTCTGTGTTAAAGTAATGCTGTGGAAAGGTGTTTATTATGTTGTAATGATGCAGTGTAATACGAGACAGCAGTCCCTCTCAGGCAGAGACAGGTTCACAACAACAACAGAGCCATTGTGAACACCTGTCTAGGCTTTAGATAACATCCATGCTGGTGCATGCCCGAATCTGTTCAAAGAAAATCCGATGTTAGTATTCCACAGTATATTCAACACATTGAGTTCACAATTATGATGGTGCATTTAAATCTGAACTTTTTCTGAGTTGCTGTTTCAAGTCTGAACTGTTGTGTTGTTAATCCTGGACTCTCACCCCCTTCATTCCCACAACCACATTACATTAGATCTGGCTTTAAATTTTAAGATTTAAATGTATTTTGTATATTTATTATAAAAGCTTTTTATTTACATTGCATGTAAATAAATGGAAGTTGTATGCATAAATGGAAATTAGCACATGCTACTCATTCATGATTCTCCCACATTTATACATAATGGCCACAAAATGTGGACATGTAAGCAACACTTAAGAACTGATGAATATCATAGATAAAATATTAAGCTAAGTGGCATCTGCGAATTGATGATGTTTGAGCTTTTCTCACAAATAAATTCACTGTGTCAAGGTGTCAGGTGTAGTCCATCAAATTAAAGGCATTGTTGAAAATTGATGAAAATTCTGTCATCATTTATGCACCCTCAAGTTTGTCCAAACCTGTATAAATGTCTGTGTTCTGCTAAACACAAAGGAAGATATTTTGAAGGATGCTTGTAACCAGACAGTTGTGGGGCACCGTAGACTCCCATAGTATGTACCATAGTCAACGGTGCCCCACAACTGTTTGGTTACCCATATTCTTCAAAATATCTTCCTTTGTGTTCAGCAGAACACAGACATTTATACAGGTTTGGAACAATGTGAGGGTGCGTAAATGATAAGCTATCCCTTTAACCTAACATTTGACAACCAATACATTTATTTTGTGAGTTTTACTTGAAATATTTCCACTTGGCTTGATATGTAATACATTGACATCCAAGTGTAAGTGTAACTAAAGTGTCCAAATACTGTTGGGCTTAGTAAATCTAAAAAACATGTTTATCTGAGCTTACCCACTGTCTGAGGTTTTCATGCTTTTCTAAATTTACAGTATAAAAGCTCAGGCAACTAATCCTCTTAACATTCAAGCATTTAGTAAAAATATCTACAATGATGTTTGTGAAAAATTCAGAAATGGTTATTATACTTATTAGGTCATTTTATTGTGTTTTGGGAACAGCACAGTTTGAATTGGCAGTCTTTCTCAAAATGCATCATTAATGCATTTAACATTCTTAAGCCTTTATAAATCAATTATAAACACACAGATCACACATTTACACAGTTTTTTTTCTGAGCACATTTGAGATAAACCTGTCTCTCACAAGTCTTAGATTTGTAAACCGGTACAGGTTTGTTTAGTGAGAAACGTTTTACATCTACATTAATCCGGATAGAACCATTTCAAAACGCTCTCCTTCCACACTAGTGTTTTTAAACATTTTCCAAAAGTTTCCGAAACGTCGGAAAATGCTAACTTCACATTACTGCGCATGCGTAAACCCTCAGAAAAGCTCACTGAGATGATACAGACGAAACAAGGCGTAATCTAGTTATCACGTAATCCTTCTGGCAGGATCAGTTCATTTAGCAAAATATCTCACCGTTGTGTCCAAATTGTACTCTCTCACCAATATATGTTTGGTCTAAAACGCAACTGCTCTCGTGTTTTGCTGCGAGACAGCAAATCCGAGTACATTTTCTGTCATTTGTTGCAGGACTGTGATATGAAGTATGCAATGTGTGAAAGTGAATAGCACATAACAGGCACAATACTGGTATAAACATGTGTGACATGACTAAACTTATGTCGTCATCGTTTTCCAATATCTCTGTTTTCACAGTCCACTAAAAATGCCGTCTCAGTGTGGACGGAAGGCCAAAACGGAGACAAAAAGATGCATAGACAAGGGCTTAAGACTGAACTACTGTAAAGGCCCGTTCACACCAAGAACGATAACGATAATGATAACTATATTAGCGTCCACACCAACAGACAATGTCTGTTTATTCCATGTGCTGCACTTTTGTCACCTGTCGCAAATTTGCAACGATATTGTTTCTCAGTATAGTTGTGGTATAGACTATTTTTCGAACTATTTGAACTATATTTATAGTTAAACGATTTAGAACTATAATGATTAGAACTATTACAGTGGGTACGGAAAGTATTCAGACCCCCTTACATTTTCCACTCTGTTATATTGCAGCCATCTGCTAAAATCATTTAAGTTCTTTTTTTTCTCATTAATGAACACACAGCACCTCTAATTTACAGAAAAACACAGAATTGTTGACATTTTTGCAGATTTATTAAAAAAGTAAAACTGTAATATCACATGGTCCTAAGTATTCAGACCCTTTGCTCAATATTTATTAGAAGCACCCTTTTGATCTAATACAGCCATGAGTCTTTTTTGGGAAAGATGCAACAAGTTTTTCACACCTGGATTTGGGGATCCTCTGCCATTCCTCCTTGCAGATCATCTCCAGTTCTGTTAGGTTGGATGGTAAACGTTGGTGGAGAGCCATTTTCAGGTCTCTCCAGAAATGCTCAATTGGGTTTAAATCAGGGATCTGGCTGAGCCATTCAAGAACAGTCACAGAGTTGTTGTTAGCTGTGTGCTTAGGGTCATTGTCTTGTTGGAAGGTGAACCTTCGGCCCAGTCTGAGGTCTTGAGCACTCTGGAGAAGGTTTTCGTCCAGGATATCCCTATACTTGCATTCATCTTTCCCTCGATTGCAACCAGTCGTCCTGTCCCTGCAGCTGAAAAACACCCCCACAGCATGATGCTGCCACCACCATGCTTCACTGTTGGGACTGTATTGGACAGGTGATGAGCAGTGCCTGGTTTTCTCCACACATACCGCTTAGAATTAAGGCCAAAAAGTTCTATCTTGGTCTCATCAGACCAGAGAATCTTATTTCTCACCATCTTAGCAAACTCCATGCAGGGTTTCATGTGTCTTGCACTGAGGAGAGGCTTCCGTCGGGCCACTCTGCCATAAAGCCCCGACTGGTGGATGGGCTGCAGTGATGGTTGACATTCTACAACTTTCTCCCATCTCCCGACTGCATCTCTGGAGCTCAGCCACAGTGATCTCTAGGTTCTTCTTTACCTTCTCCCCTGATAGCTCAGTTTGGAACGGTTCTGGTCGTCCCAAACGTCTTCCATTTAAGGATTATGGAGGCCACTGTGCTCTTAGGAACCTTAAGTGCAGCAGAATTTTTTTTTGTAACCATGGCCAGATCTGTGCCTTGCCACAATTATGTCTCTGAGCTCTTCAGGCAGTTCCTTTGACCTCATGATTCTCACTTGCTCTGACATGCACTGTGAGCTGTAAGGTCGCATATACTATAGACAGGTGTGTGGATTTCCTAATCAAGTCCAATCAGAATAATCAAACACAGCTGGACTCAAATGAAGGTGTAGAACCATCTCAAGGATGGTCAGAAGAAATGGACAGCACCTGAGTTAAATAAATGAGTGTCACAGCAAAGGGTCTGAATACTTAGGACCATGTGATATTTCAGTTTTTCTTTTTAATAAATCTGCACAAATCTCAACAATTCTGTGTTTTTCTGTCAATATGGGGTGCTGTGTGTACATTAATGAGAAAAAAAGGAACTTAAATTATTTTATCAAATAAATGCAATATTATAAAGAGTGAAACATTTAAGGGGGTACTTTCCGTACCCACTGTATATTTATCGTTGCCTTTATGTTGCTCACATGGACGGAACCATAATGTGTTTATTTTGCACAGACTGGCTGATATCTCAGTCTGAACACACCCTTGAAGGAGTGTACGGTGTGGTTTCTATCTGTGTTGTTTTAGAAGGGCGATGCTGCCTAAAGTTAACAATGTAAGGCCAGTCCTGGGATTTCTTATAAAGCCTGAAGTCACATGGAAGAGCACGATGAGCAAATACTCCAGTTATTAGTGCCTCAACAGACTCAATGAAAAATAGGAAAATGTCTTAATATATTAATCAAATTAATTATATTCATTATTAATCTTTTCACAGACCTTAAACTCTTTTTTTCTTATTAACATGCTATTATTATTCCATAATATATTTGCATAATATATAATAATGATACATAATACATCATACATTTTGTAAATTAGTGGAAGGCTGAAATATATTTAATGCTGCTTTCTAGTTCAGATCTTTTTTTTTAATGCATCCCACTAAAAAATTACTAAAAGTATATATATATATACACTATATTGCTGAAAGTTTTGGGACACCTGCCTTTACATGTACATGAACTTTAATGACATCCCATTCTTAATCCATAGGGTTAAATATGGAGTTGGCCCACCCTTTGCAGTTATAACAGTTTCAACTCTTCTGGGAAAGATTTCCACAAGGGTTAGGAGTGTGTTTATGGGTATATTTGACTATTCTTCTAGAAGTGCATTTGTGAGGTCAGACACTGATGTTGGATGAGAAGGCCTGGCTCACAGTCTCCGCTCTAATTCTTCCCAAAGGTGTTCTATTGGGTTGAGGTCAGGACTCTGTGAAGTCCAGTCAAGTTCCTCCACACCAAACTCACTCATCCACGTCTTTATGGACCCTGCTTTGTGCACTGGTGTGCAGTCAGGTTGGAAGAGGAAGGGCTATCCCCAAACTGTTCCCACAAAGTTGGATGCATGCAATTGTCCAAAATGTCTTGATATGCTGAAGCATTAATAGTTCCTTTCACTGGAACTAAGGGGCCAAGCCCAACCCCTGAAAAACCACCCCACACCATAATCCCCCCTCCACCAAACTTTACACTTGGCACAATGCAGACAGGCAAGCACCGTTCTCTTGGCAACAGCCTAACCCAGACTCATCCATCGAATTGCCAGACAGAGAAGTGAGATTCATCACTCCAGAGAACACGTCTCCACTGCTCTAGAGTCCAGTGGCAGCTGCAGCGTCAGCAATGAAAACCCATTCCATTAAGCTCTCTACACACTGTTTTTCAGCTAATCTGAAGGCCACATGAAGTTTGGATGTCTGTAGCTATTGACTTATTCATTGACTTATAGCTATTTTGTGCCTCAGCATGCGCTGACCCCCATCTGTGATTTTAAGTGGCCTACCACTTTGTAGCTGAATTTCTGTTGTTCCCAATTGCTTCCACTTTGTTATAATACCACTAGCAGTTGACCATGGATTATTTAGTAGTGAGGAAATTTCACAAATGGACTTGCACATGTGGCAACCTATCACGGTACCACACTTTAATTCACTGACCCATTTTTCACGGATGTTTTAGTTGCGGTCTGCATGCCTAGGTGCTTGATTTGATACACATGTGGCCATGGAAGTGATTGGAACACCTGAATTCAATAATTTACAGGGGTGTCCCAATACTTTTAGTGTATCTTGGATAAAAGGGTGCCTAAAAGTCTCATTCAGATTAGATTTTGAGGTGTGCAGTATTCAATGTTTTAAACTATCGAAACTGTCTCGAGTGCTATTAAATATTCAGTCTGGACTTGCTCATTCACATTCGTCTCTTCCCCAGTGACATTGTACCTGTTGGAAACTCATTAAACTTTAATGGCAGCATTCATTTTTATTACAATAGTTTAATAGTTATATAGCTGGTAGTTTTTTTTCCACATTACATGTTTGTTAGCATTCTGTCACACACAGTATAGCATTGTATATTACATATATTACATGTTGGCTCTTTGATGAATTGCGTTGTTCCTCTCTTGTAAGTCGATTTGGAAAAAACAAACATCGGAATACATAAATGTTATTGTTTTTGTTTGTTTTTTTAATCAATCATGGTTATAGAATAGAATGTAGGGAGCCTTATAGTAGGATAAAGAAGCTGGACTTCTTTGTAACGTGATATAGAGCTAAAATAATCAATCTCCTCTACAGCGTATTGCATTTCCCCTTGCGGAATTCATTAGTTTTTGTTTGCCGCAGACACAGGAAGTGAGTTGATGGTGAAGTCACTGGAGACCAGTGTTGGTGTATGTGTAATTTGAACACATCCTCTATTGTCAACCTCCCCTTTCAGTGTATTAGATGAGGCTCAGAAGAAACCGAAGTACCGTGTCAATCCATCCTGATGGCTCTGCAGACATGAAAGCTTTAGACTCATTCCTTCTTACCACTAATGTTGTCAATATTACTGAGGAGTCCATTTACAGACCATAACTCATGCATTTTACATTTAGCACTGTGAATTACAGCTGTACCTTGTACATATAAACACTGGGTGGTGCTGCTCGTTAAATTTCACATAACTGTGACAGAGCCACACATCCTCACAGAAACATGAACTAAAGCTTGCGGCTGTGTTATTTATGTGTGTGTGGCATATCTTCATTGTCTCCTCAGAGGTCACGGTGCCTCTGAGTCTGCAGGAAGTGGCTGGCTACATTGAGAAACAAGTGGCCTATTTATCAGGTGGGGTTTTCAGTTTCTGTTTACTAGCGTTTGGAGATGTAAAGTACATAATACATGTGGACTAATGGCTTTTCTCAACATTTCAGACAAACTTCATTAGGATGAGATGTTTGTGCCGCAGAGTTTATCCTTAGAAAGTAATAATTGAATGTGTTTATTTGAATTCCAGGGGGACGTGGTGAAGACTCTAGTGTCATCATCACTCTCCCAGAATGCTCTGCTTTCAGTGACATTCCTGAAGAATCTCTGGCCAAAGTTCTTTCATACCTCACACTAATTCCAAGGTCTGTGTCTAAAATTTTAAAGTCTCTCCATCTCACTGCATTGCAGTACAGCAATAGTCCCTTATGTATGCTCTTCACATAAAACCTTGCCAAAGCCCTTACACAAATTGAGCTGTTCAAACTGTTGAGTATTCACTATGTGCAATGCAGAACTGTTAGAATTCTAAATATGCAGAGTGTGTGTGTGTGTGTGTGTGTGTGTGTGTGTGTGTGTGTGTGTGTGTGTGTGTGTGTGTGTGTGTGTGTGTGTGTGTGTGTGTGTGTGTGTGTGTGTGTGTGTGTGTGTGTGTGTGTGTGTGTGTGTGTGTGTGTGTGTGTGTGTGTGTGTGTGTGTGTGTGTGTGTGTGTGTGTGTGTCTGTGTGTGTGTGTCTGTGTGTCTGTGTGTGTGTGTCTGTGTGTGTCTGTGTGTGTCTGTGTGTGTGTGTTTCTGTCTGTGTGTGTGTGTCTGCGTGTGTGTGTCTGTATGTATACACACATATATGTATACTGTACAGTGTACAGAACCCATCTTACAATGCAAACAAATGCCAGTTTACTTTTTACATATTTATCATGCCAATGTTCTTGTCACTGTGATACATGATGCATTTCACATGTTTTCAGAGCACGACAACCTGGTGTAAAATTTATCATCATTTTAGACCGAAGATTGGATACTTGGACCTCAATCAAAACAGCACTGGCAAGGATAGCGGTGAGAGATTACAATATGTTTTATCTGTAATAATTTATTTATTGAAGTAAAATGGCATGAAGTGTTCTGTCATTTAGAATGATCTATCTATCCATCTATAACACTTTACTTAAAGCCTTCACTGTAGTACTTTACTATAGTATTCATAATGTGTATTATAATGCATTATATCTTATAATAAATAATTGTAACCAAAGTTTAAATGCATTATAATGTTTGCAGATTGCTTGTTACATCTGAAAATGGATGTTTGTAATGTGTCTTAATTCATTATACTTTCTAAAGGTGTGTTCAATGAGTAAATTTATTATAATTAAATTATAAAATACATTATAAGGTGCATTAAAAGGCATAATTAGTAATAATTAGTATATAATATGTTTGTGAAGATACTTTTTACACAAATATCAAGATCAATGTTTTATGGGTGCCTTTTCCTATAAGTTCCAAATCTGTGATATTCTTGAAAAACATCTTTTTTAAATTAACACATCATTTACTGAATTCAGAAAGTGCAAATAGTTGTTCAAGTCAGGTTTTTTTGTTGTTGCATGAATTGCGTTTTTATCGTATTTTTGAAAAGCGCTAGGTAAGCAATGCATAAATAAATAAATGAGGACCCACTTTATATTAGGTGTCCTTAACTACTATGTACTAACATTTTAATTAATAATTTGATACATTGCACTTATTGTGTACATACATGTTTTTACATTGTACTTACATTTTAAAAAATACCTGCATGTAATTACATCTGTAATTAATTTCTGTAGTTACATTTGTAATTACACAGTTGGCACTTCTCTTACACCTAACCCTACCCTTAAACTGACCCATCCCTCCACACCTGTCCCTAACCCGACCCGTACCCCACCTCAATATCAGCAAAGGTGTTTTGCAACACAATATGAACACAGTAAGTACATTGTACTTATTTTTTTATGTAAGTACATAGTAGTTAAGGCCACCTAATATAAAGTGGGGCCATAAATGAGCATCATTGACCCTTGTGTGTCCTCTGGGGAATGAATACATCACACGTCTCTATTTACTGTAGCTACTGTGCTAAGCTGGTCTTGTCGCTGTCCGCGGTGCTGAAGTGCATCGTGCATATAGCCCATTTCTCTGAGCTCTAGCCTGAATAAATAGCTAAATGCGGCAGCTCTGACTAAATTTGCTTTAAAAACAGCTTGCAGAACAGTGTGTGAAACACGAGCTCATTGCGAGGCAAGGGGAATGCATGAGTTAGCACAAACTATGCGCAGGTTTTTACATGATGACGCTCTTGGGGCAAGGGAGAGGTGAGGAGACCGCAGGAGAGACGGTGCTGCCACCCTCCCGACGCTGCGGCGATGAATCCTGCAGACCGTCCACTGCACCGGGCACCGGTCTGCCACATCAGGATGGGCGAGGTCTTAAAACAGCCCCATAAAACATCGATAACTATGAGTGAGCGAAACCACAGGCGAGGACTTCCGAGGATCCGCCGCTCCACGGTAATGTGTGTGGAGTAGTTACGGTAAAGAGTTGGACTGAAGTTTAGATGAGCTCAATGCGGCAGCGCGAGCTCATAGCGCTACACTGCGGCGCGACGGACGCCTTTAGCTTAGTCATTCGTCCTGGTTATATGCCAGCGAAGGCGTTATTTATTCATGTAATATATCAACAAATGTATTATTATGGTTATAAACAATATCCGAGTGAATATTGGCGCAGGTAATGCTATTGTTGTTTACAAATACGTAAGGACGAATCAATGTCAAGTGGTGTCTTTTCTGTAGGCTAACTGTGCTAAGATAAACTATATCGCGATGTCCTGTTTCTGTTTGCCAAAGTAATAAATAAGGCTAGGTAGACAGATTTGTTTCAAATGCTGTCATGTCAATCAGCTCGTGTCTTCTCTACAATCTGTGTAGTTACGGTAGATGTCATTGAGAGCAGCTAAACAGGCTGGTGATCGTATCATGTTAACTAGTTTTAGTGTTGTCTCATCAGTTTGATTGATAGCTTGTTGGTGTCTCTCCAGACTTATGGTCAGTTGTCGATGTGACGGATGTGTGCTGATGAGTCTATGTCTCTACGGGGCATGGGGTAAAATCAATTCAATGAGTAATATTTGAACTTTAGTATTTTTACTTTTCCTTGAAGTTTATTTCATGTACCTACAGTATGTATCCCATATACAGTGGGGTCCAAAGGTCTGAGAGACATTGCAAATCTGGGATTTAAATCTGGAAATAAACAAAAAACAGGCATTGTGATTTAAAGTGAATTAGAAATACAATGCATCATTTCTAAATAATTAATCAGATACTTACATTTGTGACATTTGATCATGTGAGCTCTCAGATGGTCAGATGTTCTTTCTTACAGAGCAGACAGCATTCTCACTGTTAAAAGTACAACTTGCACAATATTACAGTTTCGCATGTCTACTTTTAACTCCAAATGATGAAAATCACAGTTTAACCATTTATTTATTTATGTATTTATTGCAATAGCAGACTTGCTGAGGCTTATTTCATAGCTAGCATCTGCACTAACTTTTGATAGCTTTATTTGGCCATGAAATTTATTGTGGTGGAAAGAATTTAAGTTAATAACTGAAATTAACTTTAACTTTAAATAATTTTTTTAAGTCATATTTTTAAACATGTGAAACATTTTAATGGATTTAAAAAAAATTGTAATTGAGATTTATATATCATGTGAAAGCTGAATAAATAAGTTTTCCATTGATGTATGGTGTATTGTTGAGATTGTTGGCTGAGATACAACTATTTGAGGGTGCATAAAAATCTAAATATTGAGAAAATCGCCTTTAAAATTCTCTAAATGAAGTCCTTAGCAATGCATATTACTACTAATATTACAGTTTTATATATTTACAGTAGGAAATTTACAAAATATCTTAATGGAACATGATCTTTACTTAATATCCTAATCATTTTGAACCATACAATGTATTGTTGGCTATTGCCACAAATATACCCGTGACTGGTGACTTATGACTGGTTTTGTGGTCCAGGGTCATAAATAGTAAAAGTAAACAATGAATGGAGGGTAAAAGTGTCCATGCAAGTTAGCATTCGATAAACATGTAAACATCATTTTCTGTTTTTCCTTATATCCCTCATGTTTTAAGAGGTAAGCATGGTGCCTTATTTAAGGTGGTCTGTCATTGTGTGTCTGCCAGGCTGATTTCATCTCTCGCTGTCTTAGGCCTCGTTCCCGGGAAACCTGCACCTGGTGTTGGTGCTGAGACCGACCAGCTTCTTCCAGCGTACCGTCACAGATCTTGGCTTCCGCTTCAGTCAAGAGGACTTCATGCTCAAAATGCCTGTATGACTCATTACATCTTCAATTCTTTGTCATTTTACAGTCGAGTTGTTGTGAACTGCAGCATCACCTTGACCCCACGTGTATCTGTTATTAAGGTGGTGATGCTCAGCTCTGTCACAGATCTGCTGAGGTACATCGATGAGAACCAGCTGACCTCAGAGTTTGGAGGAACTCTTGACTACTGCCACAGCGACTGGATTGTCCTGAGAACAGTAAAGAATGATGCAATAGATATATGAACTAAATGCATAGAAATATCTTGTAAAACAAGACAGTCTCTTTGCTCATTACAGGCCATTGAGAGTTTTGCGGTTATGGTTAAAGACATTGCTCAGATGCTGCAGGCGTTTGGTACAGAGCTGGCCGAGACACAGTTATCAGAGGAGTGCAGTGCTATTGAATTCCTTCTGCTGTCACACACAGAGAAATACAGGAGACTTAAGGTACAGCTCAATGAAGTGTTCATGTGTAGGGAATGCTCTCATTTTCCCTTTATGATTGTTGCTGATCTTTAATGTCTGTTTTAACAACATCAACATTTTAGCCAAGCATGTACAGCATATGACCAAAGTCCCTTTCAAGGAAAGTCTGTTCACTCCGCAGCAATATTTGCAACGCCTCCGGGCAGCTATTTCAGGCATACAAGATCAAGTCTTATCTACTTGAATGGGGGAATCCTGGAATCTAAAAAAACTGCTTGCCGAACTCACAATTATATAACACAGTTCAAATGAGCAACAAAATCGAACATGAACTGTCCCATAAATGTTGTTTCTTGTGATCAAAGATCATTAAAAAAGCATATTTTTCAGGCTAGACAAGCCAATGCACATGTGCAGTCCTAAGCGCAAGTCTCTGGTTTCTATGGGAACTACTGTTCAGAAGTTTGGGGTCAGTAAGATTTTCTTAAATGTTTTTGAAAGTCTATTATACTCTGTTAGGGGATAACAGTTTAGGACCCAAGACCAGTTGTTAAGAATGAAGACCAAGAGTTGTAAGAATAGTATGCAGTTTCATCAGCAGTGTGCAAGCATTGTTCCTGCACTCCTGGCATGTTATGATCCCTCCAAAATCACGACAACATGTTGCTATCAAGTGTTTAGCGACACATCACACATCCCTAGGACAGACCCCCTGTCACTCTTCAGAGACCACATACAAACTTTATAAAACATATATGTAGAAACAATCAGTGGTTCTCTTGATTAAATAATATCATAACTGGAAAGAATAATTAGAAATCAACATAATAATGTCAGAGGATAAATATTAATTAAGGCTTTAAATATGAATTTAAATATGCAGATTTTCTACTAAAGAAACATTTATTATCAATGTTGACAACTGTTGTGCTGTTTAATATTTTTTCTTTGAATAGAAAGTGCAAAAGAACAGCATTTATTTGAAATGGAAATCTTTTGTAACATTATAAATTGCTTTACTATCAGTTTTAATCAATTTAATGCATCCTTGCTGAAAAAAACTATTAATGCTCAAAAAATCTTTCTGACTGCAAACTTTTGAACGCTAGGATACAAAAGATAGTGTATATATTATTCATTAAATAATTTCCTTTTTTTTAATTGTCTAGTTTATTTCGAATGGTTCCTCTCTTAATAAATAATAAATAAGTAATAAATATACTTTAAATAAGTTATCTTGCTCTGGTGTCTACCCTAACTAAGGTCCTTTGTTTATACCACTTACTTTTTCCATGGAAAACATCCAACATATTTGATGTACCAAACCTAGGGGAAAAAACTATGATAAGGGTACACAGAACTTTAGAGCACAAAAGGTCTATTCCACTTTTAGTTCCTATCTAGACTTTCTTGTGTTTTTCTGGCCCCTCTGGGCTCTGGCTGTTGTTTTGTTCCATGAGTTTGTGATGTCAATGATAGCAGAGTTGTTGTTGTTACTATTAATGGGTGAAGGATGCCATCAGATCTGTGATGAGGGAGGGGCGGCAGCTGCTCTCTAACCTGGAGACTTCAAGGAAGGAGGGGGATGCTGACACACGCTGGGACATGACACAGGACTGGGATACCATGCAGAGGTAAAGAGTTTGATCCTGAAATAATCTGCATAACAAATACACATTACATGTTCCTTTCCAAAATGATGTGAACTTTTTGAAGTTTCCTAACTTAGCTGTATGTGTTCCTGCAGGCTGCTGGCTCAGCTCACAGATATGGAGATGGCTTTTGATGGCTTCTTTGATAAGCACCACCTCAAACTGCAGCAGTATTTACAACTGCTGAGATATGAGCACAGTTTTCAGGAGGTGAATTGTTGTGAATCGTCTGTTTTAGGCATGATCACAGTATACTGATATACAACCTTGGTTCACAGACAAAAAAAATTCTTTATACAAAGCCAGTGTTGGCATTTGATCACGAAATGACTCATATCCACATCTTCTGGGTAATTTGAATCTGTCAAGGTAAGAATAAAATGTACATTTAATCATTTAATCCAAAGTGGCTTTTTGGCAACGTTTTTGACAACCCTTTTATTTTTTTAGTTTTGGCATTGTGTATATATATATATATATATATATATATATATATATATATATATATATATATATATATATATATATATATATATATATATATATATATATATATATATATATATATATATATATATATATATATATATATAGCGAGAGAGAGAGTGCTGCAGTGATGGTGTATTGTTGTAGGCCAACCTCAAAGTTAGTATCAGACTGGTGAAAATATCTTGAGCTTGTGTTCATCACCTTATTTCAGGCTTTTAGCCAAAATCCCAATGAAAAAAACTCATTGACTTCAGGACGATGGAACCAGAAGTGCTAAAATGCTAACCTGTTTCCAGGTTTTGGCTTATAAAATACGTCATCGCTGCAGCCCTCTGTAAACATCTTGCTAATTTGAAATAAAATGGAGCAAGACTATAGTAAACAGTACCTGAGAGTTTCAATATACGACATGGCCAGGCATTGAGTAAATGTGAAATATCATATTGTGAATATAATTCACAAAATCACTTTGTTCCACTGAATTCAACAGGATGTTGTATGCAAAAATAAATATAAATAAATAAAAAATGCTGATAGCTTTTATTATAATAGTAAACCTGCATTGTTTTTATTATTTAGTTATAAATTATGGAATGTTGCCCTGCTTTTCAGTTCTTTTCTACATCCCTGCAACAAACACAAGCAATTTATCTTTCAAGATCCACAAAATATTTGCAGTACTGCATTATCTAATTTCAAGTAAAAGTAAAGAAAAGAGAGATTGATCATTTTGTCAATGAAAGTATTTTAACTACTTTTCCTAATATTGTCTTTCTGTCAGATGGAGTGCTCTTTAGAGAAATTAAGAGCACAGGAAAGGAAGATAAGCGTCACAGGAGAATCCCTGGCCCAAACAGAGCAGACCGTCAGAGAGTTGGACAATCTAGAAAAACGTGCGCAGGTAGCTGCATCATGCCACCCTGTTCAGGTTGAACATGTAGTCACAAAAATACCTTCTATTTCTGACAGCAGTGTGTGTTTTAGGAGGAGATGAGTCGGGCTCAGGTTCTTATCCTGCATGGGCATCAGCTGGCTGCTGGGCACCACTATGCCATGGCTCTAATTATCCAGCGCTGTAATGAACTCAGACATCAGTGTGACACCCTGACCTCTGCCCTCAGTACTAAAAGCAACTCGCTGACACATGCACAGACCCTACTGCACCGCCTCGAAGAGGTGGGCTAACACATTCCCTCTTTACTTTTTATAGTATGACGTAATGATTTTGAAAGAAGTCTCTTATGCTCAACTGTGTCTGCATTTATTTGATAAAAAATGCTGTAAAAACAGTAATATTGTGAAATATTATTACAGCTTAAAATAACAGTTTTCTGTTTGAATATATATTTTAAAATGTAATTTATTCCTGTGATGGCAAATCTGAATTTTCATTTTCATCATTACTCCAGTCTTCAGTGTCACATGATTCTTCAGAAATCATTCTAATATGCTGATTTTCTTCTCAAGAAGCATTTCCTATTATTGTCAGTGTTACAAACAGCTTAATATTTTTGTGAAACTGCGTTACATTATTTTCAGGATTCTAGCATTTTAAATAAATGCTATAAAAATAGCATTTATTTGAAAAAGAAATCTTTTGTGACATTCATGTATTTTATGTCACTTTTAATCAATTTAATGCATCCTTGCTTAATAAAGGCCCATTCACACCAAGGATGATTATATAATGTGAAAAACATTTCAATAATCTAAGGACCTGTTTTCCACAAAAAAAAAAATCGTCCAATTAACAGGTTCCATGGATGTTAAAGGTTCTTGGAACCATACAGTGCGTCCGGAAAGTATTCACAGCGCTTCACTTTTTCTTACAGCCTTATTCCGAAAGGGATTAAATTATCTTAGATTATCTTCCTCAGAAATACTACAAACAATACCCTGTAATGACAAAGTGAAAAAAGTTTATTTGAAATCTTTGCAAATTTATTAAAAATAAAACATAAAAAATCCCATGTACATATGTTTTCACAGCCTTTGCTCAATACTTTGTTGAAGCATCTTTAGCACCAATTACAGCCTCAAGTATTTTTGAGTATGATGCTACAAGCTTGGCAAACCTATTTTTGGGCAGGACCTCTAGAGATGTTAAATTGGGTTCAAGTCTGGGTTGTGGCTGGGCCACTCAAGGACATTCACACCTTTGTTATCTTGGCTGTGTCATTGTCCTGTTGGAAGATAAACCTTCGCCCCAGTCTGAGGTCCAGAGTGCTCAAGGATGTTTCTGTACATTGCTGCATTCATCTTTCCCTCGATCCTGACTATTCTCCAAGTTCCTGCCGCTGTAAAACATCTCCACAGCATGATGCTGCCACCACCATGCTTCACTGTAAGGATGGTATTGGCCAGGTGATGAGAGGTGCCTGGTTTCCTCCAGACATGACGCTTTCCATTCAGGCAAAAAGTTCAATCTTTGTTTCATCAGACCAGAGAATTTTGTTTCTCAAGGTCTGAGAGTCCTTCAGGTGCCTTATTGGCTAACTCCTGGCGGGCTGTCATGTACCTTTTACTAAGGAATGGCTTCCGTCTGGTCACCTCCCTGACTAAGGCCCTTCTTCCCCGATCGCTCAGTTTGGCCGGGCGACCAGCTCTAGAAAAAATCCTGGTGGTTTTAAATTTCCAATTGATGGAGGCCACTGTGATCATCTGGACCTTCAATGCTGCAGAATTTTTTCTGTACCATTCCCCAGATCTGTGCCTCGATGCAATCCTGTATCGAAGGTCTACCAACAATTCCTTGGACTTCATGGCTTGGTTTGTGCTCTGACATGCACTGTTAACTGTGGGACCTTTCCAAATCATGTCCAGTCAACTGAATTTACCAGAGGTGGACTCCAATCAAGTTGTGGAAACATCTCAAGGATGATCAGTGGAAACAAGATGCACCTGACCTCAATTTTGAGTGTCATGGCAAAGGCTGTGAATACTTATGTAAATTTTTTTGCGTTTTTTATTTTTAATACATTTGCAAAGATTTTAAACAAACTTCTTTCATGTTGTCATTATGGGGTATGCACTGTAAATGCCAATAAAGATACATTTTTAAGGGTGTATATATTTTACAATATTCCAGTGTCTTGATCTTTATGGTTCGACAATATGTTTTGTTTTGCAGGCTCAGCGGTGGTGCGATGATGGTGCTTATCTCTTGGCCAATCAGCAGGTGGATAAATTCCAGTCTAAAGAGGGTGCACAGACAGCTCTTCGAGATATCGAGAAGTTCCAGGAGGCGGCGCCACCTCTCCTCAGTGCAGGCACAGATGTGCTCTTTCTGGAGTATGAATCTGTGCTCACTCCTTATTTACAGGTGAATACTGACAGACTACAAAAAGACTAGTCACCGTTTCAGTTTATTTGATGTCCTATAGACAGTAATTACAGAAATTTACATATTTATCAGTACAAATATTGTATTTGTCATATTTATGACTGACTTGGTTGATATTCAGAATAGCAATTGATAAATATGGGTTTCTCGATGGTTAATTCTTAAATTGTAATCTTTGGAACCTCTCAATCTTGAATATTTAGCCACTTTTCCACCATCAGGCTTAATGGTTCTAAGAATGGCAAGTAACAGTTACAGATATATTATTAGAAACCGTAATAATGCGCTCCCAAATATAGAATTCAAATCCTTCTCGGCCTGGAATTCTCAGAATGGTTGGCTAATCATGCTAAACTGTGCTGATGGAGTGCGTGTAGTGACATGGTCACTCAGGAATGGTCACTGGTCTGTTGCCTGGCTGCCAGTTTCTTGGTAGCTGGCCAAGCACTCTATTTGAGCAAAGTACACACAAGTATCTGATCTGATCATCCTTTATAACTTATACTGCGGGTAAACTCTTGCATTACCAAGGCAATGACTGACCCATTTGTATTACATTCCAAAGAGCTTTGTTATCAGCCCCACAGTGGAAAATCAAACCATACCCGTACCGGCTGGGCCAGATCAGCACGAAGTGGAACGGTTAAGCAACGAGAATGGCTTGACTTGATGGTGGAAAAGCGGCTATTAGCTACATTCTAGGCTGAATATAAATGTAAATGCCTTTTTATGCGTGTCTGTGCCGTTTCAGGCTCATATAGAGAGGACATTTCAAAAGCATAGCTCTGTCCAGGCTCTAATTCAGTCCAGACAGAACTGCCTGAGGAAACTGGCAGACAAACACGTCCGGCCAATTCAACTGGTGGTCCCTCGACCAGAGAACCTACCACGCTCAAAATCCCCCCTCTTCTCCCCCAAACATGGTATGTGCCGGTACAATAATTTTTTATTTTCATAAATTCTTTAATTTAGGTCTGTTTTCAGCCATGAGTTTTCACAATCTTACTAATAGTTAATCCTTATTCTCAAGACTCTGCATTACATGTTTCATATCTGAGAGATAAAGCTAGACAGCTATATTCTGTCATGGACATCAATTGGTTCAGTACAAAATGTATAGTCACACACATTAATAAAGCAGTCAAGTTTAGATTTTCACTAAAAGTGGATTGCGTCATAAATCTATGGAAACAACCTACTATCACCTTTGCAAATACACAGCTGTTACTTCTTCCTAATAAATCCCTACGGATGGTGCAGACTTCCTGGGAAGTTTTGAAATAGGGTGCACCTTCAATTCACATTACAGCTCTTTTGATCATTATTAACTCAAGGGACACACAACAAAGGCTTTTTTATGACCTAGAGTCAAATTAATGCTTTTGTGTAAAGGAGAAAGAATACAAAAATGACATTTTATTCATTCTGTTGTTAGTTAACCTGTCCAGAGAAAAAGGAAGTTGGACTGATAACAGAATAATAATAATATATTTTAGATTAAAATTATGAATTCATTATTTTTGAGGGATATGATAAAGGAGGGAGATTTCTGGCACTCAGTATTCAGTATTCTTGAGAGAGCTGACACACTTTAAGATGGAGAGATCAAGGAAAGAAGTGATAGAGATCAGCCCATCAAAAGTGATCTGACAGGGACAAAGGTGGATCTGTGGCTGAAACAAGGGCTATAGGGTGAATTTTTTTCACTGACAGAAGTCATAAACTTGTGCTGTCTTCTGAATGACTTCCAAAGTCAGATCAGACTGATGTTGGAGGCACTTATTGTGTTATGTCCAGTGTTGGGGAAAGTTCATTTTTAAAAGTAATGCATTACATTACTTATTTACTTGTTAAGAAAAGTAATTGGTTACGTTACTTTTACTTTTTTTTTATATAACAAAAAAGTTTGATTTTGGGGCAAATGTAAACTCCAGAATTAAAATAATAAGCTTCAGGCTGAAAGAAATGCAAATGCACGAATTTACAGTAGAGGGCGCAGCTCGAACAAACCATTCTGGATAATGGAAGAATAGGACACAGGAGAACATTTTTTTAACACTCACTTCAATAAAAACAAAAAAAATCTAAAGTCATTTTTGCTTTTGGTTTAACTGAATCATCACAGGTCAGCAGCAAGGCATTGGTCAATAAAGTGGGTTTGAAAACATAGAAATATTGGTTTTATTTAACACATCTGATTATTAGTGGTTTGCATAGTATTTCGATTTTGCATTTGACTGATTTTATTCATTTTGAGAAATACTGAATCCTTTTTGTGCAAGTGAGATTAGTAAATGCATCACATTTATTCTAAAACTACTTACTAGTGCGTTACCTCAACACTGGTTATGTCCATTGCTGTCTGAATGTCTTTGTTGATATAAATTGATGGTTCATATTGCTGTGGATGTTAATGTTTTGTGCTACAGTCTCTGGTCTATTTTAGTAATGCAGCCTTTAAAAAAATGACTTTTACTTTACTTATAAATGTTTTGAAATGTACATAATATATTAGTGTTAATCCTTTGTTGTATCCACCTGCTCTTCTTGTTTAAAACAGACTTTAATTCCAGTTTAAAGTTCACCTTTGACCTCCCACTGCCCGGCAAAAGGACATCAAGGAAAAGCCCAAACTCCAGGAAGGTAAACAGTACTTTTTAATTTGGTCTTTACAAATGCATTTGTAAGGTTCTTTTACTACCAATGGTCCGAATTTACGACTAATGTTACTTATAATAATACAATATAAGTTTGTTTCTTTAATTGTAGAAAACCTGTAGAAAATAACCTCCCTCACTAGTCTCATTTTTGTATGCCCAATTGCCATAGAATTTTCATTTTTGTCTGAAACTCATTTCCATCATAAATCAGATTATTTAATGTATTATTGTGAATTATTGTAAGGGCTCTGCAGTGGATTTTTTTTTTTTAAATAAATAAAATAAATGACTCCTTTTGCTTTGCTAAGGATAATTTCATTGCTAGTATCCAAATTACATTTAAAAAATCCCAATTAAATCACATTTTCACATATTTTGCAATTGACAAACATTAAAACATATTTGTAAAAAAAAAAAAATGTGATTTCATTATGATTTTTATTTATATTTAGGGAACTTAAAAGTAAATAAATGTTTCATGTTTGTCAATTGTGAAATGTTTACTGAAATATACAGGAAATTATTTAGATTTTTCCTCACACATCAGTTTCCAAGACCATTTAAATGTGATCTTCATATGACAAAATGTGTTTAAATGTTTTATTTTTTTATTTTTTTATGTATTGGGGTTGTCATATAGAAAGAGAGATGTAGAAAGATCAGAAAAGGTATAAATGACAAGTGCAGGATGTGTGGTTTGATTAAATTAACATCATGTGCTGGTTTCTAAAGGAAATCATTAAGTGTTTTCTGTGTGGGTCAGATTGAGGTGATTCATGATTATCAGATGGCCAGCTGTCTCCCCTACAGTATAGATGGAGAAGACAGCACTGACCAGCTCAAACGGTGAGTCTGCTGTCTGACTTGTTCTGTTTAAATGACACTCAGATGTGTCTGATGACCCTGTTAATGTGTGTGACTCCAGACATGTGATGAAGGAGCTGATAGAGACCGAGAGGATCTATGTGGAGGAGCTGCTGGCGGTGCTCCTGGTAAGGAGCTCCTGGTTTTTCTGAATGTGGCACTGAAAATAGAGTTTAAAGATACTGTATATTGATGCTGCGGATTTGCAGGGCTACAGGGCTGAAATGGACAATCCATCTCTTGCTTCGGAGCTGCCAACGAGTCTTCGCAACAAGAGAGATGTGCTGTTTGGAAACTTGCCTGATATCTACAACTTCCATAGCAGGCAAGGCCACACACAGTCACACACACAGAGAACTTTATAACGCTGCTAACGGCAGGAGCAAAATGTAAACTTCAGACTGAAATATGATTCTGTTTCCTGTGAGATAAAAAAATCAGACATAACTGCACACTCAGTTTTGACTTCAAGACACCTTCATAAAACATCTTATTTTAAATAAAACTTATCGGTTTATGCAGCTGTGTTTGTCAGTGGCTTTGAAACCTGTCTTGCCTGCTGGGTCTTCATCCCCGGGTGAGGCAAATTGCCAAATTGGTTGACTGCAGGAAGCCGTTATGCCAATTAAAGCACTTTAATTACAGCTAAATGGCTGTTGGTCAAATAAGGATTTTATTAAGCCAATGAGAGCTCAGCTGGAAGGGAGCGCATCAACAGAGCGAGGACTCTGATAGACAGCTGAGTGTCAGTCAGTCTTATCTATTACAGAGACGCAAATAGGCATAGTGTGACTGGGAAATAAAGAACCAAAATAGTTTATGCATATCTGAAATTATTTATGCATACTGGATATTATGCATACCAAGTATAATGCACACTACATTTGTGGTGCATATATAATTTAATACATGCTCATTTTTAGTGTACACTACATTTTTACAGCACATACTATGTGTATGCATGTACAGTATACACATTTTATACTGTATGTATTTGTGATGTAAATTAGATTTAATACATACTAATTATAGTGCATACTTAATTTAATATTTAATTTAGTTGTTGTAGAACATACGTATATATATATATATATATATATATATATATATATATATATATATATATATATATATATATATATATATATATATATATATATATATATGTATATATATATATGTATATATATATATGTATATATATATATATATATATATATATGTATATGTGCATAGCTGTAGAATATATATGATTTGTACATACAGATCAGCACACAATACACATATATACAATACACATACACTACCTTTCAAAAGTTTCGAGGTCAATTAAAATGTCCTAGTCAATATTTTTTGCCTTGTTTTCCAGTAAAAAAAAATTAAGTGTATTTTACTTTTTTGTTAGGTTTATGTTCAAAATAAGAAAATATTTTGTGCTTAGAAAATAATAATAATAATAAAATGTTAAAAGATATATATTACCATTCAAAAGTTTTTTTCTAAAGAAATGTATAGTTTTTTTGAAAGAGGATGCATTAAATTGATCAAAGGTGACAGTAAAGACATTTATAATGTTACAAAGGATTATTATTAAGCTTTGCCATCACATGAATAATTTATACAATAATCTAGCATGCATAAATAATTTACCAATTATTTTGGTTCTTTATTTCCCAGTCACACTATGCCTCATTCCGTCTCTGTGATAGATAAGACTGACACTCAGTGAGGGGTATATATATATATATATATATATATATATATATATATATATATATATATATATATATATATATATATATATATATATATATATATATATATATATATATATATATATATATATATATATATATATATATATATATATATATATATATATATATATATATATATATATATATATATAATGTTATATATATATATATATATATATATATATTTTACTGTATTTTTTAAATAAATGCATCCTTGGTGAGCATAAGAGAGCATATCTTTCAAAAACATAAACCATTTCTTACTGACCCCAAACTTTTGAATGATAGTGTATTATTTTAAATTTTGAAACAGCTTAAAACTTATTACAGTTTATTATTACATTTAAATAATGACCAGCTCGTAGTTTGACAAGCTACATTTTCAAAGAAGCTTCTGCAACACTGTTACCAAAGTGTGTGACTTGTGTCTTTTGTTCTCCAGTGTCTTCCTACAGGATTTGGAAAGCTGTCTAGAGAGTCCAGAGGCAGTAGGGGCGTGTTTTCTGGAACGGGTGAGTAAGTTTAAAACACCAAATGAGAATAATTTGAGGTTGGTGTTCATGTCTTTCTTTTGTTTTCACAAAACAGAGCTAACATAAAATATGTCTATTTTCAGAAAGACCATTTTCATTTATATGAATGTTACTGTCAGAACAAGCCTCGATCTGAGTCCTTATGGAGGCAGGTCTCTGACTGTCCATTCTTCCAGGTATTATATAACATCTCCATCTATAAAAACACTTGCAGCTCACTGACATGCATCTAGAAGAAATCTGAGATGTGTGCTTTGTGTTTCAGGAGTGCCAAAAGAAGCTGGAACACAAACTTGCTCTTGACTCATACCTGCTGAAACCAGTCCAGCGCCTTACAAAGTATCAACTCTTATTAAAGGTGTGAACTTCAGCTGTGTACAAATGTGCATTTAGGATGTTTTCATACTGCACCTTTTGGTGCTTAGTCCATTTGACCAGAAAATTGCACCCTGGGCAACCCATAGGCAGGGTTTTCAATTTTAGCATGTTAGGGGGGTTCAGGTGCAGCATCCCCCTATAAAATTTGTGTGAATGAAGAAAGTGAACATAGAGTCAACTGATATTTATGTTTTACAAATCATTTAGACATGTTAGTTTACTGAAGGCTACCTGGAAAGCCTGGAAAGCTGAAATAATATAAAATGTAAATATTAGTTGTAAATATTAAATGTTGCCTTGGCAATAAACAGAACAAAATTTAAGTTGAAGCACTAAATTTGAAAACCGTAAATAAAAGCTAAAAATGAACAAAAAAAGTTAAACCTAATATTTAAGGCATCTTTTTGTTTTTCATTAAATCAGATCAAATTGAATTTGTATGTGTGTCTGATAATAGGAGCTTCTGAAGTACAGCTCAGGCTGTGAGAGGGTTTCTGAACTGCAGGGGGCGCTAGCAGCCATGCTGGACCTGCTGAAGTCAGTCAATGACTCAATGCACCAGATTGCCATCACTGGATATGAGGTGACATTTTTACCAACTTAAAGTGAGTGTGTGTGTCTGTGTGTCAGTACGTAGTTAACATGTTTTCCGTTGTAGGGTGATCTCAGCGATCTTGGCCGTGTGCTAATGCAGGGCTCCTTCAGTGTGTGGATTAGTCATAAGAAGGGTCCGACCCGTGTGAAGGAACTGGCCCGCTTTAAGCCCATGCAGCGACACCTATTCCTGCATGAGCACGCACTTCTCTTCTGCAAGCGGCGCGAGGATCATGGAGAGAACGCTGACAAAACTCCCTCCTACAGCTTCAAGCACTGTCTTAAGGTACGGCACACTTCCTGCTGTGAGCACATACACAAACATGTGCACGCATCTCTGTGCATCAGCCTGTTTGCTCATGAGAACATTCCTTCCTTGTTTTTAAAATGTTCTATCACAGGATGTCGCAGGATATGAAATGTTTATAGCTGTGTCTTTATCTGTGAGTATAAAATGGTGTTTATGACGCAGATGAGTGCAGTAGGTATTACGGAGAACGTCAAAGGAGATGTGAAAAAGTTTGAGATCTGGTACAGTGGAAGAGAGGAAGTCTATGTGATACAGGTAAGAATGTTTAAAGTGACAGTTCGTTCAAAAATGAATGCAATTGCAGATATTTGCAAAATAATAAAACCTAGAGAACTACACACACATTTATCAAGGTTCAAATAAAAACATGATCCACGGTCATGGAGCATCTCTAACTGCCCTCTATTTCTTATATAATATTTAAAAATGAATGCTCAAACACTTTTGTCTCGTATGTTACTCATTCTCATTTGTTCTCATATGTTAAAAGTATTATTTAATTGACAGTGATAATGATTACTATTATATACATTGATATGCAAAAATGTCTCATAGGCACCCACAGTGGAGGTGAAGATCGCCTGGCTGAACGAGATCAGAAAGATTCTGACCAACCAGCAGAAACAACTCAAAGGTTTCAACACATTTCCCTTGATAAAATGCCACTATTATTCCTTCACAAGTACTCTGAGTAATCTGTCATCTTCTCTCATTGGTCCAGAGGAGTTGTATCACTCTGCTGCAGTCTCAGAGCAGATGCCGATGTCTTCGCCCCTCTCAGTTAGGTAAGAATCCACTAGTGTGCAATACCCTATCCCTGAGCCCCCCTCTCTAATCCCCGATTGAACCCTCATATTCAACACTCACCAATCACTCTCTTTCCTTGACCCTTTGGTTTGGACCAGCTTTTTTGCTGCTTTTAGCTGTTAGATCTCTCACATGACACTTCCTTCCCAGAATCCCCCCAATAGCTTATATAGTACCATCCCCGCTTTTATAGCCCCTGCTTTAGCAATTCATATGTGTAAGCAGGGTCCAAAATTAACTTCTTCTTTTCTTTTTTTATGTAACTTTTGTGAATTGAGAACGTTTACCTGCAATAAATATATAGGTCATAAAATGTTACATTTTATATTTAAATTACATTATACCTGGATGTAGTGGATATACACTATATTGCCAAAAGTTTTGGGACTCCTGGCTTTACATGCACATTAACTTTAGTGACACCCCATTCTTAATCCATATTGTTTTATTTGGAGTTGCCCACCCTTTGCAGCTATAACAGCTTCAACTCTTCTGGGAAGACTTTCCACAAGGATTAGGGGTGTGTTTGCAGGAGTTTTTGACCATTCTTCTAGAAGCTCATTTGTAAGGTTATGCACTGGTGTTGGACGAACAGTCTCCACTCTAATTCATCCCAAAGGTATTTTATCAGGTTCTCCCACACCAAACTCACTCATCCATTTCTTTATGGACCTTGCTTTGTGCAGTCATGTTGGAAGAGGAAGGGGCTATCCCCAAACTGTTCCCACAAAGTTGGGCACATTAAATTGTCCAAAATGTCTTGGTATGCTGAAGCATTAAGAGTTCCTTTCACTGGAACTAAGGGGCAAAGTCCAACCCCTGAAAAACCATCATAAAGGTAATCTATACTTTTATACCATAATCACCCCTCCACCAAGCTTTACACTTTGCACAATGCAGACAGGCAAGTACCAGTCTCCTGGCAACCGCCAAACCCGACACTTTGCAAAATCCGACACTTTGCATTGCACTTGGTGATGTAAGGCTTGGATGCAGCTGCTCAGCCAAGGAAACCCATTCCATGAAGTGCTCTACGCACTGTGAGTTAATCTGAAGGCCACATGAAGTTGTGAGGTCTGTAGCTATTGACTTTGCCAAAAGTTGCTGACTTCTGCGCACTGTGCGCCTCAGCATGTGCTGACCCCGCTTACAGGGCCTACAAATTCATGGCTGAGTTGCTGTTACTTCCACTTTGTTATAATTCCAATAACAGTTGACCATGGATTATTTGGTAGTGAAGAAATTTCACGAATGGATTTATTGCACAGGTGGCAACCTATCACAGTACCAGGCTTGAAATCCCTGAGCTGACCCATTCTTTCACAAATGTTTGTAGTAGCAGTCTGCGTGCCTAGATGCTTGATTTTATACACCTTTGACCATGGAAGTGATTGGAACACCTGAATTCATTGATTTGGAGGGGTGTCCAAATACTTTTGTCCTTAACTCGTCAGAACACCTTTGGGATGAATTAGAGCGGAGACTGCGAGCCAGGCCTTCTCATCCAACATCAGTGTCTGACCTCACAAATGTGCTTCTAAAAGAATGGTCAAAAATTCCCATAAACCCACTCCTAATCCTTATGGAAAGCCTTATTGAAGCTGTTATAGCTGCAAAGGGTGGGCCAACTCCATATTAAACCCTACAGATTAAGAATGGGATGTCATTAAAGTTCATGTGTATGTAGAAGCAGACATCCCAAAACTTTTGGCAATATAGTGTATATATATTTAGTGTATTTGAATCACTCGCCACTAACATAAGTGAAGGTCAGATGATCATTATTAAAATTTGACTTAAATCATATAATGTTGTTATGAGTTTAATAAAGTAAATGGCCTATTGGTGAGTTACTGGTTTATTCACTTGCCAATGCTATGATTTGGCGAGTGTTAATTTTGGACCCTGTGTGTTAGCCTGACATATTTCTTGTATTTGCATATATGGACCCATACACATTCAGTTTGTCTCATTTTAACAAATCCTAATAAAAGTGTATGAAAACAATTCTGATGATGATGATGGGGATAAAGCCGCTTTGTGTGGTTGCCTGTCCTCCCACAGGGCCGTGCGGCCTTCCCGTGGCGTTCTTAAGGGCTGCCTGCCCCGCCTGGACCTTGTGTCCCTGTCGGGGGGCGTGTGTGTGTGCCTTCGCGCTCGGAGCCCACGCCTCACTCGCCCCTCCCAGCGACAGTGACGCTCAGTGGTAAAGCAGGCGGGAGGGGGGCTGCTCCAATCTGTGCTCCGTCACATACAGGGCTGCTACAGCCACTTTAACCACCATCACTGTCCCTTCCATACATTCCTAACCCCTCTGATCTCACCAGCAGTACCCTGCTCATCAATATAATAGGCAGATGCTTTGCCAGCTCATCTCTGCATCTGTTTTGCATGACATGCAAACAAAAAAGAACACCAGAAGAGTTTAGTTTGACTCCATCGTTTTGCCTGTTGAATAACGCTTTGAAGAAAAAACTTTTTTTGAGATCAAGACAGATATGTTAACAAGCTAAGCCTGTTGAGTCGTATCTCGACAAATCAAAATCTTTATTTTCCCTCCATTTCCTTATCAGCACGTCTGTTATGAAAGAGTCATGAAATTACTGCCATCTGTCCATATCTGCCGGCTTCTTATATGGTTTGTGCTGAGCTGATGGCTGGTTTGGCTCCTCTTTCATGTATTAGAGATGGTGTTTGTGTGAATAATTGTTTATTTACTTCTCTGCTCTTGTCCCACAGCAAACAGCAAAGAGCGTCAGTCAGCTCAGAGGGGACTGAGTCTGGCCACAGCAGTCCAGACCCGTTCAGCTCCTCTAGCCAGCACCAGCGCAACAGACGCAGTGAGTATTACACACTTAAATACCTGCACATACACACTTAAAGGGATGGTTCACCCAAAAAAAAATTATCCCATGATTCCATTATTTTACCCCATCCTTCCATTATTTTACCCCATCCTAGATGTATATCTTCTATTTGACGAACACAATCAGAGTTATATTCATAAATATCATTGCTCTTCCAAGCTTTATTATGGTAGCGAATGGCACCTCTCACGGTTTACACAAAAAGGGCTGGGCAACAAACTCAAGCTCCTCTTCTCTTATATTGAAATCCTCCAACATTTCTCTTTAAAAACTTTTGTTTTAGATTTCTAATTCGCGGCCAGTGTTTTGTTTTGCTCCATCCTCTGAGCTTCTGGGTTCGTCAATATGTCATGTGTTGGGTCAGGTGTTACTCTTTCGCCATAAATCGATGCATACGGCCATCTTTCGGGAGCTAGTTATTTTAGTTTATTAAGTTTTAAATATGGATGTTTTTCTTACACAAACACATCGCTTCACTTCAGAAGGCCTTTATTAACCCACCCCCTGGAGTCGTATAGATTACTTTTATGATGGATGGATGCACTTTTTTGGGCTTCAAAATCTTAACCCCCATTCACTACCATTATAAAGCTTGGAAGAGCCAGGACTTTTTTTTATATAATATAACTCTGATTGTATTCGTCTGAAAAAAAAATTCATATACACCTAGGGTGGCTTAGGGGTGAGTATATCATGGGGTAATTTGTTTTGCGTAACCTATCTCTTTAAGTATGCATGCAGATGTGAATGTGTCAGTACAACACAATGCAAGTGTAGTCTCATTGTACAAACTCAATTTTAAGTACTTTCCAACTTATACTTATAAACGCTTACAAAGCAGCGTAGGTAAGGTGTAATTCTTACTGTTTGACCTGATCCTACACATGTAAAACCATTAACCCCATCACCACAAACTTCAAGTCAAAGCTCAAAGCCACACACAAACAGTGAACATGAAGGAGCGTGTGATTTCTCCACCCAAATACGTGATCTCTAAGATGGCGCAGGCTGTCAGCATCAGATGGGTTAATCAGATACTGTATATTGAATTCTGAATGCGTTACATGAATCAGAATGCAAGAGTTTACACTAATGCATGCATGCGGTGTGTTTGTGTAGGCTGGCCGGGCGCACCTTATTCTGTAGATATCTGTGAAGGTCTGGAGGACTGGAGTGGAGCAAACAGCCTCTCTAACCCGTCTGACACTGAGGAGGAGGACACCACCCATTTGGTGATAAATCCCACACTCACTTATTTCAGATGTGGTAACTCCTGTAGAGTGACGGATGTTTTTTTATAGCCTTTACTTGTTCATCTGTTTGTTTTAGGTTCCAGGCAGATACAGGGCCTTTGTCGACTGGAGGAAAACCGGGCTGGATAACTTGATCATTAAGTGTGGTGATGTCATACAACTACGGCATGAGGAAAATGATGGCCAGTGGTGAGTGATGTGTGGGGAACATAAAGGGATATTCTGGGTGAAATGCAACGTAAAAATCCTAAAATGATTCTGTCATCCTCATGTCATTCCAAACTTGTACGACTTTCTTTCTTGTGCAAAAAAACAAAACAAAATGAGATACTTCGAGAAATGCCTCAATGTTTGTACAATGGAAATCAAAAGTCACCATAACAGTTTGATTCCTAACATTCATATAAACATCATCTGCTGTGTTCCACAGAAGAAGGAAAGTCATTCAGGTTTAAACAACATGAGGTTGAGTAAATTATTACAGAATTTGCATTCATTTACACTCAATGGAGTCATGTTAAAAAAAGTGTTTAATGTGAAGCATTGTGAGAAATGTAATCATATTATCAAAAACAACTATTTTAACAAGGGTTGGACAAAGGGTTTATGGCCATTTCTATTCATTTCTAATTATTTGAATTCTACTTCCTAACATTCAAATTCAAAATGTGATTGCACACCCTGTTTGATACCTCAATTTAAATTCAGTTCAAATTCAGGATCTGAATGATACAGAACCCTGAACTTTAAAGATCAAATAATACATGTATTACTGAATAATTGTTTTAACAAAAAATAAATAAATACATTTAATTCACATTTCTGCTTTTACACACACTGTAAGCTTTGATTTAATAGTCAAACTGATTTCTGTGGTAACTATAGATCATAACCAGATTATTTCATGCTTATGTTGTAAAAAAAAAAAAAGTTTCACAAGACTAAAGTGGTGTGAATCAGTTTCGTTGTGAACCGTCACAGGCTGGTGAAAAATCTGAGTCGCAGACAAGAAGGCCGTATCCCTACTGCCAACCTGCAGGGCATTCTGGGCAACAGCATCAAGAATCACTCCAACCGGCTTGGAGGTGAGAGTCTATTTGGACATCCGCTGCCTGTTTAGTGTAGTTCCCTGAAGGCGTGAAAGCTTTCTTGCTGCATATGATTCATGTTGCCCCATCTTCTCTGCAGACCCCGGGAATCGTAAAGCGCGGAAGCTCAGCTCACCGTGAAGAAATCATCTAGTGCTATACTGGACCTTCACGTTCACACTTGGTAGCTCAGAATGGACGTAACTATATGGATTCAGACTTGACCAGCAGGATTGTATTCCTTCGTTCTTGTTTAGATCGTCATTGCAATCAGATGCTACTAAAATGCAAAATACATATTGTTTTTTTACACCGGACAAGAGGTCTGCACCATTTCAGAAAACCCAGAGAGCGCTCCTAAAGATCTGAACACTTCAGTCCTCCTGACTACGTGAAGCCTAGAACATTCTGACTCTGGGATTGTCCCAGTAGACTTTTTTTTTAAATGACTCAAGGCCCATCAAATTAATGGTTTACCCTCCTAGAAGACCAATGAAAACATTGTGTTCGTAATGGACCTGGATTTTTAAACTGTGTGTTTGTGCTGTTATTTATCGTGTACTGTTACTATTGTTGTATTTATCCTCTTTGAACAAACAGAGCTCCACCTGAGAGCTTTAATGCCAAATCATGCAGTGCCATAATGCCTGTTTCCCCACTTTGATTTAATGTAGTGCACTCGTTACCTCAAAAAACATTGCAAAGCACTTTATTCAGGTAACACAAATTTGTGGTCTTTTGTGTCTCTCTCCACAGCTTTAAACCAGTTGAATTTTGCATGCCATCAATTCTTACCTCTCTTATTTAGTCAAATTCTCTTGTCATGCACTTTACATGCAGAATCTGCTCCACCAGCTTGAAGACCTGGGGGCCGTCATGTAAATGTTGACTTTATAACCACAAATAGAAGCCATGAGGGGGCGAACAGAGCTCATGTGTGTTTCTTGTCATAATCGTGGCACCACGTGCAGATGCAAATCAGAGCCGTGTTAGTGGAGATTTCTTTATGAGATCATACAGCAAACATTAAATATACCCACTGTTTCGAACGCTCAATTAAATATTAATTGCAGCCTTATATGAATTTACTACATAAAATCAGGCCCACAGTTGGAGGGCTTACTTTGATATACCAGCGTTTGAAGTGGAAATGAGCTGTGTGTAGCAGCAGGAGACGCTGTGGAGTACATATCTCTTATGTTATTAATTTTGCTATCAAGTTGTTCCCTTCCAGCGTGGAGCTTCAGCCACACATCCAAGATCAAGCCATGTAAAGGATAAATGCCTGTGCTGTATTAAGACCCGTTCACAACAAGAACAATAACTATAAGAATAACTATATTAGCACTCCCAGCAGCGGATGCTATTGTTCTGTTTATTTTGAGCACGCCCCGCAGCTTTTTTGTCTACCGCTTTAAATGCTCTTTAACGCAGGATGGATTCTGATTGGATGTCATTGTTTTTATCGTTCATCAGCTGGGAAAAAATATTTTGAAAGTGATTCCAACTATATTTTCATATTTAGAATGGATTTTAGAACTACATCTTTTTTGTTATTGTTATAGCTATCGTCTTTGGTGTGAATGGGCCTGCCCTTTAGCCATATGTACTGTCGGTTTTGCATATTTACAGGCTTATTCATGTCCAAATGTCTGAGACCACTTTGAAAATATATGATTCAAAATATGTAATATCATACATTTTTTCCACCATGTTCATGTACATTTTTCTGTTCAACTTTTCTCACAAAATATTATTTATAATGAAAAATGTGTTTAAAAATCCAAATAATACAGAAGAGAAGTATTTTCACAAGTGGTCCCAGACTTTTGCACAGTATATCTAATAGAATTTAATCCAGATTTTTGGTTTTAGTTTTTTTTGGGGGACTGGCTTCTAAATTATTCTTTTGAAGGAATGTACCTGTATTGACTGTTGTATTGTAACAATGTTCTATTTACTGTAAATTTGTACAGCCTATTGAAAATTAAGAAATACATTTTTTGATCAAATAATTTGGGGTCGGTAAGATTTTTCATTTTTTTGAAAGTCTTTTTGAAAGTTTTAATTTTTGATCAAAAAATTAAAATAACTGTTTTCCATTTTACAGCAATTAATCCAGTCTTCAGTCACATGATCCTTCAGAAATAATTTTAATATGCTGATTTGCTGATCGAGAAACATTATCAGTGTTGAAAACAGTTGTGCTGCATATTTTTTGTGGAAATCATGATCTTTTTTATTTAATGAATAAGTAAAACAACAACAACATAAAAAAGTATTAATTTAAAATATTAATCTTTTGTAACATTATAAATGCCTTTACTGATATTTTTAATCAATTTATTGTGTGCTTGCCGAATAAAGTATAAAAAAATTGTTTTTTTAATTTGTAGTAATCCCAAACTTTTGAACAGTGTATATAAATAATAATAATAATACTAGTTTAATTTACAGCAGCAAGAATTTTAGACTTCTTAGATTTGACTTTTAAGAGTCAAAGGTGCATATACATCATAAACATTAATAGTGTTGTTATCTCCCAGAGACTGGCCTCAAATGATGAAAGGATCTTTCACAGGTGAGATGTGAGTGATCTGATGCCTCTAGTGTTTATGGGTAAGTTCCAGAGATTTTTAGAACTAGGCCACGAGTCTTTTTAAGAACGCTGTTGAAATCTTAAGCAGGTTTCTAGTGTCAGATATTTGCAGTTACCCCTCCCTCACATTCCTCTAGTTTTCCCTCTTAATGCGGTGGCAGTTCAAAGCTTGAGGGTTTACATCTCGTTTCCTTTGCTGTCTGAATGAGAGGTTTTAACCATGTAGCAAGACAGTACTTCTCTTAATATCATACTTGCTTTCATTAGACCACAGGAGAAAACAGTTCTACTGAGCATGTGTCTACTGAGTATAATTATCGATTATGAAATGTCCTTATGGGACAGTGAAAACACTAAGTCATGCATAATTGATTAAATGCTGCACAGGCTTTAATGATGGAATCTCATTGGCAAGCAGGGTATTAAGGGGTGGAGCATGATTACAGTCTATTGCAATGGATTAGGAACAATCATGTTTTTATCATTCAAAACCTTTTCTCTCAAGGTTTGAATGTTTCTTTCTCCATGTCTACAATGACATTTTTAAATGAGACTTAATGCGAATTCAAAATCATTGGTCCACATTTGTAAGCAGTACTCCCTTAGTAACACCCATCACATGCTGTATCCAACGATAATAGTTACCAACCTGTGTGTACACACCATACTTCCCTTTCTTGGCACATTCTTCTCCCCAACTAACAATGCCTGTGAGGAACCAGGTGTTGTGGTAGCGCATGGCATGAGGTCCTCCGCTGTCTCCCTGACATGCATCTTTAGGAGAATCTGAGTAGCCCGCACAGAACATGAAGTGTGTGATCGGGTCACTGCTGCTTTCCTTACACGCTTTTCTGTCCACGTAAGGCAATTCAACCTTCTGTAAAGTTGCTGCACTTCGTCCTTGGAAGCGCAGACGGCCCCAGCCGCTGACAGTGGCCAGGGATCCAGACTGCAGCAGTGAGTTGGAGAAGAGCATGGGTCCCAGGCAGATGGGCCGTATCGTTTGAGTAAACTGGATGGGGGTGCGCAGCCGCAACAAGGCAATGTCGTGATTGTAGAGGCTTGATTTGGAGTCATAACGGGGATGAGAGATGAAACGGGTGACGTCCAGATTCTGTTCTGTGTCTTCAGTCTTTGAGACATCATGCTCCCCTGTGAGAAACAGTTAATAATATTATTAATAACTGGTCTTTGATCAGTAATATTTCAGTAAAAATATCTTAAGGTTTGTAAAATATTCAGTTCACCTGATAAGCAAAGCTGCATAAGATAATCTTTTTGGAATGAAGTCTCTTATTCTCAGTAAGCCTGCATTCATTTTAACAAATATACAGTAAAAACTGTGTGAAATAGGCCTATTATTAAAATTTAAAATAATGTTTGGTTACACTATTTTAATGTGTCCTTGTTACAGTGTAATTACTTTTAAGTACTGATTAACTGCATGTACTTACTATTAGGTTAGGATTAGGGTTTGTTTTCGTGCCACGTGCATGTGTAATTATGCATAATTTATAGTTATTACAATAGTAACTACACATATAACAAGGACGCTGTAAAATAAAGTGTTCCCTTTTTTCTGTTTAATATATTTTAAAATGTATTTTATTCCTGGGATGGAAATTTCAGACTCTCGTGATTCTTCAGAAATCATCCTTATATGCTGATACATACATGCTGATTCTTTTATGCATAGAAATTTCAAATAAGTGGTCAATATGGAGTTGGCCCACCCTTTGCAGCTAAAACAGCTTCAACTCTTCTGGGAAGGCTTTCTACAAGGTTTAGGAGTGTGTTTATGGCAATCTTTTTCACTGAGCTCCAGAGAGTGACCCATTCTTTCACAAATGTCTGTAGAAGCGTCTGCAAGCCTAGGTGCTTGATTTTATACGCCTGTGGCCGTGGAAGTGATTGGAAAGGTTGTATCAATACTTTTGGCAATATAGTGTTCATACACTGCTGTTCAAAGTTTGGGATCTGTCATTTTTAATTATTTTTTAAATAAGTCTCTTCTGCTCACCAAGGCTGCATTTATTTAATAAAATTAAAAATATTGTGAAATATTATTACAATTTAAATTAAAGCTAAATGTAATTTATTCCTGTGATGACGAAGCTGAATTGTCAGTCATCCGTGTCACAAGTCTAATATGCTGATTTGCTTCTAAAAAAACATTTATTATTGGCTGAAACATTGTTCTTGTATTTATAATGAAACATTGTTTCACTGGCTGTAAGATTCTGCTGTTGTTCTGTTATAGGACCTCACCAACTCTGATGAAAAAGGATCCATTCTGGCTCCCTACGAGACAGTGTGCTGCAGTAATGACCCACAATGGGTTCAGAATGGAGCCTCCACAGAACACCTGCTGCGTTGAGCGTGCCACCAGCGCCACCTAGAGATCAGCAGTCAACTGGGATAAATGACATGATTTTGGGTGCATATACAGATTGGGTTGTAGTAGATATACAAGTAACTCCATACATTACTCCTAGATGATTTGATTAAAATCTTTACCTGCCAAGGGATTTCTCCAGGTAAGGCTGGATTGCCACCAACAATACGGCTTTTTGGAGCACTTGCTGTAGGCGATGTCAAATGCTCAGCAAATATCCATTCAGGCAGTTTAACACGAGATGGTGAGATTTTCCCTTTTTTCTGTTTAGAGTCTGTAGGGATTGTGCTATTGTCCGGTTTGAGTATTTTGGATGTGGTTTTGATTGTCCTATTAGAAGACTGTGCAGATGTGTTCGTTACAGGGGTGGGGACACTGGCAAAAGTTCTCATAGCTGTTTTACTAGCTCTGCCACATGGGAACTTCACTGGTAACACATAAAAAAAAAAAAATCTGAAATGTTTTGCAATCATTGCAATTATCTTTCTAAATGACACTTCTGATATTTTGTCATATATGAGAAGCCTTAAGAATGAAAGTAGCCATTTGAGATGTTTTTGGAGCAATCAGGACAGAAATATAAGAAGTAAGTAAATCACCTATAGGCTCACACGTGAATCCGTCTTCTGCGAGTTTGTATCCGGATGCACACTGACACTCTGTCCCATGAGACTCCAGAAAAACACAGAAATGCTCACAGCCACCATTATCAACATCACACTTTTTGGCAGTCACTGAGAAACAGCACAAAACATCTTATAACGTTGTGAACACAGTGCACTCGAACTGTCCATCTGAGGAAAGAGAGAGCCTGTCTAACCTATTTCGCAGTTTTTTCCAACAAAGCCTGGCAGACAGTTACAGGTGTAAGTGCCTATCTGGTCCTCACATGTGCCTTGGTTCTGACAGGGTGATGATGGTTTACACTGGTCCCCATCTGACAAACAGGATCATTTGTCAACAACACATTTTTTGATTAAAATATCGGTAACACTTTTTACTAAGGTTTAGATAAAAGATAACGTTAATGTATTAACTATCATGAACTAACCCTGAGCAGTTCATTTGTTAGGCCTACTGTATTTGTTCATCTTTGTTAACGTTAGTTAATAAAAATCCAGCTGTTCATGGTGTGTTCATGTTCGTTCACGATCCATTAACTAATGTTAAACAAGATTTGAATAAAGTATTACTAAATGTTGAAATTAACAATTAACAAAGATTAATAAATGCTTTATAAGTGCAGTTCATTATTAGTCAATGTTAACTAATTAACCTTATTGTAAATTGTTACCAAAATGTCCAAAAACCACTAGAACAATGTTATATATTTTGTTGACTTATGTACATTATCCCAAATGTTTCCAAGAATGTTCTAATCCAGACAAATAAGCAGTTTTAACCAGGACACGGACCATGTCCATGCGTCGCCTATCAATTGACATACCCGTGTTACCCTCGATTTTCTGTTTTATTTTGTGGAAACCATGGAAACACCAAAGACGATTTAATATATTATGTTTTATTAGACAGGTGAGCAACTGTTTGGATACATTCATCAAAAGAAAATGAATCATTGTTATATAGCTCAACACAGTTAGTCTTATTGTTTTCTTGCTTTGGGAGTAGCCTACCATGTTAATAACGCAGAGAGTAGCATTATAACATAACTTTCAACACATATGCTAAAACAGCGCTGGGTTACCCCACATATGCATGGGCGGAACGCGGAAGAAGTAATCGCTCGTCAGCGGCATAAAAGCTCCGCAAAAAAATCAAGCTACGCCTTTAAATATAAGCGACCTCTAGTGGCGAAAAAAATACATATTGTGTCTTTAATTTGCACGTTTTTTTTATTTTATTTTTTTTATTTGTAATTACATTTTTACATTTTAATTCTTGAAGCAGAGGAACAGATTTAAATCCACTTTATTAGTCCAATAATTAAAACTTAACTTGATTTCTGAGTTTAAGACTGTATGGTATTAATATCTAGTTCAAATATTATACAGTAATTTATTTGTCTTTATTTGGAGCAGAAACCAACACACATATCTGCCTTCCCGTTTAGGTAAATATCGAAGTTAATGATTAACAGACTTACCAACATAACTAGCCCAAAACTCCATCTGAAAAACACACACATTTGCCATGTTACACAATGCAATGACAAATGAAGAACCGCAACTTGTCTACTCACTGTCTTTTCATAATTTTCAAAGGCTTCTCTGGCCTCCTCCAGGACACACTTCTCCTCCATACACTCCCTCTCCACATTTCCCTTCAAAAACTCCTCGAACAGCCCCGTGTTTGCTCGTCTGCGTCTCCACAAGATTCTGTCAGCTTTCTCCCCATCTAGGAACACTGAACCTGGGGCTGTTACAGATTTTAAGTTACATATCTTCACTAGAGGGGGACTACTGAAAGCTTGCGCGTGAATTTGATTAACCCTCAGAATGTCAGAAGGCAAATACAAAGTCTGCCTGCCAGTCTGATCTCTGTCTGCAGTCTGATCTCTGTCCGCTTTCAGAAGTCTGATTTATGAGGTAAATGGTTTGGTAGGTCTTACCTGCGAAGGCCTGCAGCAAAATATATGGGAAAAGAACAAGAATAAATGAAGCCATGTTTCAAATCAAATTCGGTCCCTTGTTATTCCACAGTGACCTGACAAATAACCTGATCCTATGCTCCAAAGTACATCTGTCTTCCACACAGGTACAGGACATTCTGTTTGAGTGACAGAAATAAAAGTAGAACAAAATAAAATTGATTTTACTGAACATTTCACAATCACAAAGTTAATTTCAAAATTAATCATATTTTACAATCATTATGTTATCTAATTCAGAGGATTTTCAAACTGGTCCTGTTAAATTTAATGTTAGATATTAATTACATGTTTTAAATTATTATTAGCCTTTTTTGTACATTCACATACTTTTATTTTGATACAATCTTAATAAAATCTTTTTTTTTTAAATAATAATAATAACAATGCAAATATTTAAATGTAAAAACTTTGTAGTATTTATAATATTATATTTGATATTTTCCCACATAATATAGATGGATGGGTTTTATATTTTAGGAATGCCCATTGCAAACAAATCATGTTTTGAGTTAAAAATCAAATCTCCTCTAGATGGCGCTGCTGCTCCAATGACTAGATCAGTAATGTAACTGTTAAGTTTTCACTTCTTGAAACAGTTTAGCATTCACTGGTTTCATTTTTCACTAATAGAAAAGATGACGCTATAAAGCAATATCGTATATATATTTTCTCCACAGATGGACCCTGTATTGGGGACTGTGGGAGGGGCTGAATCAGCAGCCCAGTCTACGCTTCAGTTCACTGTAAGTGCTCTTGATGTCTTCTCCCCCCATGGGAATCTGTTATCTTCTCAGATGGAGCTTTCTTATCGACTTTGGGTTTTTCGTTTTCATCCATCCATTACGAGGCTGAATTATTCATTTCTAAGTAATTAACACTGGTCATCAATCCCACTGTATTAGTGCCAATCAATGTGTAACTGAGAATTTTCATTGCTGAGATGGGCTTTGGCTCGCAGCCTCTCAAAGAGCAATCAACAGACTGTTATTGCAGCTATAAGAGCATGAGTAACATGACTACATCTCTCAAAACTTTTTTCATACTGCACTTAACGCTTGGAAAAGCTTTACCCCTAGTTAGCCTTGAATTCACAGCCATTTTTTTTTAACCAACACCACCGGTCAATGAAGCTGAAGTCTGAACGCAGAAATACACAGATCAGGCATAACATTATGACCTATTATTGTGTTAGTCCCCCTTTTGCTGCCAAAACAGCCCTGACCCATCAAGGCATGGACTCCACTAGACCCGTGAAGGTGTGCTGTGGTATCTGGCACCAAGATGTTAGCGGCAGATCCTTTAAGTCCTGTAAGTTGTAAGGTGGGGGCCTCCATGGATTGGACTTGTTTGTTCAGCACATCCCAGATGCTCGATTGGATTGAGATCTGGGGAATTTGGAGGCAGAGTAAACACCTCAAACTCGTTGTTGTGCTCCTCAAACCATTCCTGAACCATTTTTGCTTTGTGGCAGGTACATTATCCTGCTGAAAGAGTCCACAGCCAACAGGGAATACCGTTTCCATGAAAGAGAGTACATGGTCTGCAACAATGCTTAGGTAGGTGGTATGTGTCAAAGTAACATCCACATTGATGGCAGGTCCCAGCAGAACATTGCCCAAAGCATCACACTGCCTCTGCCAGCTTACCTTCTTCCATTGCTCCGTGGTCCAGTTCTGATGCTCACGTGCCTACTGTTGGTGCTTTTGTCAGTGGAGAGGGGTCATCATGGGCACACTGACTGGTCTGCGGCTATGCAGCCCCATTCGCAACAAACTGTAATGCACTTTGTATTCTGACACTTTTATGTCAGAAGCATCATTAACTTCTTGAGTAATTTGAGCTTCGTCTGTATGATTGGACCACACGAGCCAGCCTTCACTCCCCACGTGCATCAATGAGCCTGTTTCTGGTTCACCACTGTTCCTTCCTTTGACCACTGAACACTACAGACCAGGAACACCCCACAAGAGCTGCAGTTTTGAAGATACTCTGACCCATTGGTCTAACCATCACAATTTGGCAATTGTCAAACTTTGAGGACAAATGTTTACTTGCTACCTAATACATCCCACCCACTAACAGATGTTGTGATGAAGAGCTAATCAGTGTTATTCACTTCACCTGTCCGTGGTCATAATGTTATGCCTGATCAGTGCATCAGACAACACTAATAAAATGTAAAAACATTACCATGTTTTACGCTATGGAATACTTGATTGTAATTAGTCCAGGGTGTTCCCTTTCAGTCGGTCACGTTCGACGTACGTCGGACGTCACCGACGAATTGGGATCACTTCAAGGAGCCCTATCAGCTTCGACATATAGAGAACAGGCTAATGAACTTTGGCGTGCGAGATTTGCATCTCGCGCTCCGCCCCGTCGCGCGGGTATAAAGCGGAAGGGAAATGCAGCGCGCACTTGTCATTCACTTCGGGCGAGCGGCGTTGATGAAGAATTAGACTTCAAAACTATCGCGAGAGAGAGAGACAGAGCAACAGAGGAGAGATTGTGCTGGAGTAAAGGCACAAAACAGCGGGACCGCGATCTCACTGCTGCATATAAACAACTGCTGTTCTCACAGCAACACAGTTGGTGCGTGAGGGCGTTCATTGTTTGAGTGCACACACAGGCTGCACTATCTACCTGTGTGTTGCAGCGGTCTTCCCTGGGTGCTTCAGCACTGCTTAAGAGCTTTTTCATCACAAAAAGAGCAACACGGGTGTGACACTGCGTCTTTTTCAAGATGTCATTCCACCCGTGCGTTTCTGGATGCAGTCGTTCCCTGTCGCCCGATGACGGCCACAATCGCTGCCTCACGTGTCTGGGCATTAAGCACGCTGAGACAGCTTTGGTGGATGGTTCCTGTTCTCACTGCGGGAACATGACCATGGCGGCGGCAGGTCGAGACTCACCTACCTTGGAAGGCGAGTCCCCTACCCATACCTCGATCTAGTACTATTCCTGCCCAGCAGAATAGGCCTACGATGAATGGCCGGGGTGACCTGAGGATCACGTTTAGCGCCAAACCCGCCGAGCCAGCCTCCGCAGGCCCCTAATCCCTCTGAAGCGTTGTCTCCGGTGGAGCTTCCGCGGGTTCCCGCTGGCCCCTCCCATGGGCGGCGGCGGTGACCTTCGAGCTCCAGCGGGCGACGAACAGATGTCGATCGCTGCATCGGAGGGGAGTTCCAGTCCTCAGAGGATGATGACCCGGCTGTACTGCCTCCCTCTGGGAGAGTGGCAGCGGCCGAGCCGGACCCTGAGTTGACGGACATGCTTTCCGGGCCGCGAAAGGGTCCGGCCAGTGGAACCCTCCACCATGTGCCGAACCCTCTAGGTTGGATGATTGGTTTCTGGGGCGGGTCGCGCTGGTTCTCAGCGCCCCGGTACCTTTCTTCCCGGAGGTGCATGAGGAGCTCACCAGGTCATTGGACACCTTTCAGTGCCAGAAACAGACCTGGGGCTCCTCCTCCTCACTACCCTTGACGGTGGGCAAGTCAGGGAGTGCGAGGGCATCTTGCCGGTGGCGGCGACCGCCTCTAACTGGCGGGGTGACCTCGTCTCCCGTCCAAGGCCTGTAGGTTTTCTTCCAGCCTCGTTGCGAAGGCCTACAGGTCTTGTGGCCAGGCTGCGTCCGCCTTGCATGCCATGGCGTTGCTTCAGGTTCACCAGGCCCAGGCACTCATGGACATGCACGAGGGTAGGCCTGGCCCAGAGCTCCTCGGGAGAAAATCAGTCGAAAATCACCGCCCGTTCCCTTGGCGAGCGATGTCACCCCTTGGTGGTCCAGGAGCGGCATCTCTGGCTCAACCTGGCCGACATGAGGGAGACCGATAAATATCGGTTCCTGGACTCCCCGTCTCTTCGGCGGGTTGTTCGGCGACCGGTCGAGAACTTTGCCCAGCAGTTCTCGGCCGCCCAGAAGCAGAGCGGAGGCGATCAAGCACATCCTGCCCGGCGGTTTGCTGCTGCCTCCACCCGCCGCTGGCCGCAGCACCTCCGCCTGCTCGTCGCCGAGGGCGTCCTCCCGCCGCCGCCCCGCTCCGCCCCAGCCCAGCAGCAGCCTCCACCAGGGCGTCGGCGTGGAGCCGGCCGCGGGAAGAACGTCCAGCCCGCTCAGGCCGCTACCAAGCCAGGAGGTAAGCGTCGTTGCAAGAGACCCTGAGACGGGCCACCCAGAGATGGAGGAGACTGCTCTTCGGGAGATGGCTGCAGCACCACTCCCTCCCCCGGAGGAGGGCCGGGGGAGCTCATTGCTTATAACATCTGTTATAAGCAATGAGCTCCCAAATTTTAAATAAAAGAGCAGTTTCCGAAATCTCTGGGTGCCAAGAGAGCGCGCTTGGCGGTGTCCAACGCTTCCATGCCTTGGCACCCTCAAGCGCCTCTCCAATCGCCAGCGGGGGGTGCTGGGGACGGACACAGGTTGCCTCCCCACATTTCTGCACCCCCCCAGCGGACGCAGACCCCACAACAGGCCGCTCTCATGTCGTCTGTGTCGGGTCCTTGCGTGCCGCTTCGCTGCCCCGCTGCGGGTACGTCTGTGGTGCCGTTGACCCGCTTATGCGGTCGTTGGGGGCCTGGCTAGCGCTCCCAGCCCGTCCTGGCTCATCCATACCATCAGACTCGGCTACGCGATTCAGTTCGCCCGGCGTCCCCTCAAGTTCAGGGGTGTTCACTTCACCTCTGTGGCGGAGGAGAATGCCTCTGTGCTCCAGGGGGAGATCGCGGTCCTACTGGCGAAGGACGCGATAGAGCCGGTCCCTCCAGTCGATATGAAGTCCGGGTTCTACAGCCCGTACTTCATTGTACCCAAGAAAGGCGGCGGGTTACGGCCGATCTTGGATCTGCGGTTCCTGAACCGGTCCCTTCACAGGCTGCTGTTCAGGATGCTGACGCAGAAACGCATCTTCAGGTGCATCCGTCCCCAAGATTGGTTTGCAGCGATCGACCTGAAGGACGCGTACTTTTATGTCTCGATTCACAGACCGTTCCTACGTTTTGCATTCGACGGACGAGCATATCAGTACAAGGTCCTACCCTTCAGGCTGGCCCTGTCGCCCGCGTCTTTCACGAAGGTCGCGAGGCGGCCATTGCTCCCATGAGGGAGCATGGTGTTCGCATCTTCAACTACCTCGACGACTGGTTGATTCTTGCCCAGTCGCGAGAACAGTTGTGCGAACACAGGGACATGGTGCTCAGTCACCTCAGCCAGTTGGGACTTCGGGTCAACTTGGAAAAGAGCAAACTCTGCCCGACGCAGAGGATCTCTTTTCTCGGGATGGAGATTCGGTCGCTCTGACAGCGCGCCTTACGGAGGAGCGCGTCCAGTCAGTGTTGAACTGCCTGAATTCGTTCAGGGGCAGAACACCGGTTCCACTGAAACATTTTCAGAGGCTCCTGGGGCATATGGCATCCGCAGCCGCAGTAACGCCGTTGGGATTGCTTCATATGAGACCGCTTCAACGCTGGCTACACGACCGAGTCCCGAGATGGGCGTGGCACAGCGGGTCCCTCCGCGTCTCAGTGACGTCGAGATGCCGCCAAACCTTCAGCCCGTGGTCGGACCCTTCCTTTCTACGGGCAGGAGTGCCTCTAGAACAAGTGTCCAGGCATGCTGTTGTCTCCACGGATGCCTCTGCCACCGGCTGGGGTGCCACGCGACAGCGGGCTTGCAGTTTCGGTCTGTGGACGGGCCTCAACTGCAATGGCATATCAATTGCCTGGAGTTGTTAGCAGTTCTTGCACTCAGCCGCTTCAAACGCCGCTCAGAGGCAAGCACGTTCTGGTCCGTACGGACAGCACTGCGGCCGTTGCGTACATCAACAAACAGGGTGGTCTACTATCCCGTCGCATGTCACAACTCGCCCGCCATCTCCTGTTATGGAGTCAGAAGCACCTGAGGTCGCGGGCCATTCACATTCGGGCCTGCTCAATCGCGGCGGCCGACGAGCTCTCACAACAGCCAGTGCTTCCCGGAGAATGGAGACTCCATCCCCAGGTGGTCCAGCTGATTTGGAGGCTGTTCGGGACCGCACAGGTAGACCTGTTTGCCGCCCCGGACACGACTCACTGCCAGTTGTTTTATTCCCTGACCGAGGGGACCCTCGGCGCGGATGCGCTGGCACACAGCTGGCCCTGGGGCCTACGCAGTATCGTTTCCCCAGTGAGCCTTCTTGCACAGACGCTGTGCAAGGTCAGGGAGGACGAGGAGCAGGTCCTGTTGGTCGCTCCGCACTGGCCCAACAGGACGTGGTTCCCGGAACTAGTGGTCCTCGCGACAGCACCTCCTTGGCCCATTCCTCTGAGGAAGGACCTCCTGACTCAGAGACGGGGCACCCTCTGGCACCCGCGTCCGGACCTCTGGAAACTCCATGTCTGGTCCCTGGGACGGATGCGGAGGTTCTAGGTGGTCTACCACAGGCTGTGGTGGACACCATCACTTCCGCTAGAGCACCCTCTACAAGGCAGCTCTATGCGTTGAAGTGGAACCTGTTCGTCGGTTGGTGCGCTTCTCGCCGAGAAGACCCCCGAAGATGCTCGATCAGTTCGGTGCTTTCCTTCCTACAAGACGGGTTGGAGAGAAGGCTGTCTCCCTCCACCCTCAAGGTCTATGTCGCCGCTATCGCTGCGAATCATGAGTTGGTAGGTGGTAAATCTTTGGGGAAAGCACGATCTGATCGTCAGGTTCCTGAGGGGGCGAGAGACTAAATCCGCCTCGCCTCCTCTTTACCCTCTTGGGACTTGACGCTGGTGTTAACCGCACTGCAGAGGCCACCCTTTGAGCCCTTGCAGTCAGCCGAGTTAAAAGTTCTGTCCCTTAAGACAGTACTCCTGGTTGCATTGGCCACCATTAAGAGGGTAGGGGACCTGCAGGCATTTTCGGTCGACGAATCGTGCCTGGAATTTGGGCCTGGTAACTCTCACGTAATCCTGAGACCCAGGCCCGGATATATGCCCAAGGTTCCCACCACCCCTTCCGGGATCAGGTGGTGAACCTGCAAGCGCTGCCTTCGGAGGAGGCAGACCCAGCCCTAGCTTTTCTCTGTCCTGTCCGCGCTTTGCGGATATACATGGACAGAACGCAAAGCTTCAGGACCTCAGAGCAGCTCTTCGTCTGTTATGGAGGCCAGCAGAAGGGAAAGGCTGTCTCCAAGCAGAGGATGGCCCACTGGATAGTGGATGCCATCGTCTTGGCGTATGGAACCCAAGACGTGCCCTGCCCGCTCGGGTTAAGAGCCCACTCCACTAAGGGTGTAGCTTCTTCCTGGGCACTGGCTCGTGGCGCCTCGCTGACGGATATTTGTAGAGCTGCGGGCTGGCGACACCTAACACGTTAAGCTAGGTTCTATAGCTTACGTGTAGAGCCGGTATCTTCCTGTGTGCTCACTTCCCATGGTCAGTAACACCGAAGTGCCCATTCTAGTGTCGGCTTGCTGCGCCATTCCCTTCCCCGGGAACGGATACGTGCGCTCTTATGCTCCAGGTAATTCCCCAACCATGGCGAACCCTGGGAGTCCTCCGCAACCCGCGGCTGTCGGACGTGGCGGAGCGTCCGACGCCAGGTCTGACACTGAGGCATTGTGAATCTGGTGTCAGGCTGGGTCCATATGTTGTGACCCCTACGGTGGTCCCATATGTGTATTCTCCACGGTACAGCTCCCTACGGCGAGCTCGTGTCTTTCCCTCGGCAGACTTCCTGCCGTCTCAGCATGGTGTTGCCCCCCGCAGACATAGGCTGGGGCCACCCCTGGGACTCCCATATGTTGTACTGCCAAGTCAGTCCATATGTGCATTTCCACATGGTAAGAACAGGATGTGGCTTCCGCAGCTTGCCCCCTGGGCACGCTTTCCCAGCGTTATCCAATAGTCTGCTGAGTGGGTCTCGCGGAACAGCAGTATGACTCTCCCTGCGTGAATTCCCCGCCCGTACAGACGGGGTCTGAGGGGCACTCGCTGGGCGCTGGAAGTGGTAGTAACTGTGGCGTTTCCAAAGGGATCCCAATTCGCCGGTGACGTCCGACGTACGTCGAACGTGACCGACTGAAAGGGAACGTCTCGGTTACGTATGGTAACCCTCGTTCCCTGAACGAGGGAACGGAGACATACGTCCCGTCGCCACAGTTGCTGTACCATCACTACGGGCCGAGTCACTCGTTCGGCTCCTCAGTGAAAAACAAGTGCGCTGCATTTCCCTTCTGCTTTATACCCGCGCGGCGGGGCGCGAGATGCAAATCTCGCACGCCAAAGTTCATTGGCCTGTTCTCTATATCTCGAAGCTGATAGGGCTCCTTGAAGTGATCCCAATTCGTCGGTGACGTCCGACGTACGTCTCCGTTCCCTCCTTCAGGGAACGAGGGTTACCATACGTAACCGAGACGTTTTCCCACCTGTTTTCCCTCAGTTATTATCGATTATAGAGAAAGTTACAAATGACATAGGCTAAGTAGCTATGTTACTGTATTGTTGCATTGTTCGTTTTGTTACGAGGTTGTTTTAGACGTTGTAGTGGATATTGTTTTAAGATTATAAAATAATTTAATATTGACTCATCAGTATCAAAATACTGCCTGTATTTTTTTGGGGAGTATAGCCATGTAGGCCACTTGATGTCCTGATCAACAGCGATGGAAAGTCCGCTATACCTTATGCTAACTTTTTCCCCCAGACAGTTCCCAGAAAGCCTGTCCAAACTTTACCCGCTGCGTCAGAAATCGCATACTGTATATAATAGTTACTAAAATTTATTTAAAATTACTTCGCGACTGTTAAAAAGTATGTTCAGTATCAATGTGTGTAGTATGAATGAAATTCGGAGGTACGTATCCGCTACTAAAGCAACAACTGTGGATGGAACGGCAAGGTCACTATGCTACTTATAGTGACGTTCTACTGTAACCGAACCGGCTATATGGTACAACAGCTAATTTGCTGCAGTCATTAATAGCTAGGAGACAGATTTAGATAAGTCAATGTTATATTTTATGGTTATGTGGCATTTTAATTGTATCTATAATTTGATGACAAAAGCAACCATTCTCTTTCTTTTTAATTTTTTTAATTTTACATTTTGGTATTTTGTTAAAGGATTAAATGATCCATTACACTATTCTCCTTATTGTTGCTTAGCTTTTTGTGTTCTTTGGCTACGGCAGTTAACAATTTACTTCCAGTGGTTGTTGTCATTCCATCAGCAGCTGTTGCTTAAAGTCCCTACTGTGACCTATGTGGTCCGTTGCAACATTTCAGATTAGTAGTTACTGTTGAGAGTCTGTGGCTCCTACCATTGGAGAAGTGTTCCTCAAATCCAGCCCTGGAGGGCCACTGTCCTGCAGAGTTAAGCTAAAACCATGATCAAACTCACCTGCAATTTTATAGTATTCTGAAGCCCTTAACTAGCTTGTTCAGCATTATAGCCTTAACCTCATTGAATTTCGTTCAGAGTTGTGCCATAGTCAATCTCTAGTTGTAGATACTATATAAATGAAGTGCCATAGACTAGATCATAGGCCTACATAACTCTAAAAGTAGATGAATCCAAAACTAATGTTTAAGAGCAAACATGTTGAAGTTTCGCCTTCAGTGACATCCATTAAAAAACATCCTCTTGTCTCGTTAGCTTGTGTTAAGCTTTTTTGGCTAAGGTTGCTGGCTTGCCTTTTTAAGTGGCTTTGCTTTCACTACCATTCACAAATCCTCTCCTGTGGCCTCATGGGATCGTAAAGTTTCCAGTGGATGCGCTCTTCAAAATCTCAATGGACGTTCTATGAATTCAGACGTACTATTTGGCTCACATAAGCCTACTGTTTTTCGCCTACTGTAGTATGGAAGTTTGCATATTCAGACACAGGGACTATTGCACTTGACCACTTGTGTTTGATGTTTAAGTAGGCATGAAGACCGCAAATTGAGTACCTACTTGTAGGTACTTATTTTGAATTCATATGAATTCCTGAATGTGATGAATGATGGGATACGATGGGATTAGCTATACAGAGGACCACAGAGTAAAGTTTATGCTTGATACAAAGTAGGTGCAGAGACTGTGTAAAGTTGAGAGGTGATAGCAGGGCAGGTTGATGTTGCATGGTTATCTGGAGCATGTGGGAACTGCAGCTGATTTATAACAGCACCATTGATTTCAGCAGAGATGTGCGTCTGTCTGCCTGCCCTGTGCTGCTGGGAATTGGTGCCATCTCCAATTAGATTAGAGGCTACTGCGAAGGATCAGCCCACTGCAGTAGATAATAAAAATGTGACGCCTGTTCAGTGCAATCGATTATGGAGGGCATCTTCACTCTAGAGAGGTAAGGAGATCGCAGAGGTCCCAGGCCTTGTGAACTCTCCACAAGGGCAGTGTAGCTCATTAGATCCCCCAAGCCATTTGTACAAACTTATTTTTGGTCCAGAAAAGCACCTGACTGGGTGTATCATAATGTGCAGATAGAAGGGATGAAGAGAGAGAGATGTGGGCTAGTTATGATCTGTGAATTTTGCAATAATAAGAGGTACAAGACTGCACAGTTTTCAGATACTTCATGTTTCCATGATCCACACTACATTATTAGAGGAATAGTTTCATCATTGTTTTCTCACCCTCATGTTGTTTCAAACCTAGTTTCTTTTGCTGAAAACAAAGAGATGTTAGGCATAATGTTCACGCTGCATGCAATGATAGCGAATTGTGACCATGGACTGTTGAGCTCCAAAAATAGACCAAAGCACTATACTGTAAAAGTTGTACATACGACTCCTGCATTATATTGGCAGTCTACTGAAGTCGTATTCTAGCTTTGTGTGAGAAAGGGAAAATTCCTCATCTCAGAAATCTTATAGGTTTGCATATATTTAAACATTGTGTATCAATCCAAAGACATGCCAAACACTATTAGTTATTGTGTCTTGTAACCGATCCGGATGCACCAAATTTGAATGTGCACATTTTTAAATTGCACAAATGAGATTTGTGAGCTACAGCACCAGGAAATATTATCTGGGAATAATGGGAAATAATTGTAGATTTGACTTCAGAATTTAATGTATAAGTTAATATCTTGCTTTGATATACTGACTATTGCTGGCAATTACATTTAATTTTCCTCATTAAAAGCAGCACTAGGTAACTTTTCAACCTTCATAATATATTTTCAAGACTTTTGTGATGATACATCGACTTACAATAGGTTGAATGACACGTCTGCCATAGCCTGACGGGGTCTGTAGTTTTTAATCGTACTTTTAAACTTCGGGTTTCGGGTAGTAACCCGAGAAAAAAAAGAACTACAAAATTCGACTGCTTTACGGCATATATGTCACTTCCACCATCACCCCCACTTCCTTAAAATCGGACGTGCGAGGCTGCGAGCCCAACTATCATTTGTTTGCCGGATGTTATACAGGTCCTTCTAAAAAAATTAGCATATTGTGATAAAAGTTCATTATTTTCCATAATGTAATGATAAAAATTCAACTTTCATATATTTTAGATTCATTGCACACCAACTGAAATATTTCAGGTCTTTTATTGTTTTAATACTGATGATTTTGGCAAACAGCTCATGAAAAACCAAAATTCCTATCTCAAAAAAAGCGCACATTTCATCCGACCAATAAAAGAAAAGTGTTTTTAATACAAAAAAAAGTCAACCTTCAAATAATTTTGTTCAGTTATGCACTCAATACTTGGTCGGGAATCCTTTTGCAGAAATGACTGCTTCAATGCGGCGTGGCATGGAGGCAATCAGCCTGTGGCCCGTCCTTCGGATGAGACGTTAAACCGAGGTCCTGACTCTCTGTGGTCATTAAAAATCCCAGGATGTCCTTCGATAAAGAGTAGGGGTGTAACCCCCGGCATCCTGGCCAAATTTGCCAAATATATATACGATTGGCTTCATCACTCTGTCTCCTCTCCACCAATAAGCTGGTGTGTGGTGGGCGTTCTGGCGCAATATGGCTGCCGTCGCATCATCCAGTTGGATGCTGCACATTGGTGGTGGCTGAAATCAGATAACTGATTTCTTGCTGCAATGCTGCATTAATAAAAGAAGAAAATAACAATAATATGAATGAAGTTCCAAGTCCCCAACCAAAGGGAACACTAATCACAATTATGGTGAGGAAATTAGTGAAAAGTCTATTAAAAATGGCCATGCCTCAAAAACACTTTGCCCGCCCACTTTTTGGGGGGGGTTTGCAAAATGGTACTCAAACCAGTTAAGTAGTGTTAACTTGGGTTTTCTAAGTAACAAAGGCACAGCATGCAAATAGTTCAGATTACTAAAAATTTTAAATAACTTCAACAAATTATTGGACATTAAGTACAGTTTACTAAAAAAATCTTAGTAATAAGAACTGTTGGTTTTACAGTGCAGAACACCTGCATGTGAACTCCTCCTGCAGTGTTCAGGGCTATCATGGTTGTCATGTCAACAAATACACGTGCGCATCCCCTGATGTAGGATGACAGTTTACGACAGTAGTAGAGGACAATAGTGCTGCTTTAAAGGTTGCTTTGGATAAAAGCGTCTAGTAAATTAAAAAGTCATTTATATGTAACTTAAATGAAGTAGTCATTTTTAGAGCTTGAATATCCTTCCTAGCTTTTGTGTTCCATTGAAGAAAGAAAGCACAGGTTTAAAACAACATGAGGGTGAGTATTTGATGACAATCATTTTTAGGTAAATTATTCCTCTAATAAGCTTGGCAACAAAGGTGCTTGTGTATAGCATTTTACTGTATGTGACCATTTAGTATCCAGAACATGTAGAGTAAGTATATTGCGTAAGTTGGTTTATATGATTCACTTAATAAAACCACGAACTGAGGTTGAGTTTCACATGAATTTCTTCCTTTCGTGAGATTGATTATTCTCCAGAGACGGCGAGGCAGCAGGCCAGACCACAGATATAGCAGTGAACATCACAGCGAACAGTGAGAACAGAGAAACATCACACCAAGAGGAAACAGCACAGAGAAGACTTGAGAAAGGTTGTAATTACTTCACTTTGCTTTGTACGTTTTTGGAAAGAGAGAAAAATAAACTTTGCACCATCTCAGACTAATGCAGACAGCCTAAAAATAGCAGGCTGTCTGAGAATAACCTTCACATCGTGTGTAAGAGCCACTTAAGTACTAGTTCACTTGACATAATAATTTACTTTAAAAAGATAAAACAAAACTATTTCATTAAAACTAATAAGAAATATATTGGTTTAAAATTCATTATTTAGTAATGTTTAGATCTGATAACATTTCAGTATTTTGAGCTTCCAATCTGATAGCACTACGTCATAGCGTATGCGATTGGATGTAGTTAGTTTAGTTTTGAAGTTGGAGACGTTTGGAAGCAACACAGTTTTTTGACCGTGCGAACTATGTCTATGTATACTTTAATGTTTTGGAAGTAAACAGTTGAAAAGAAGACAGTTTGTTTGTTCGTGTTTCAAATACTCGTTGTAGATAGACTGACTTCAAAAGGTGGTACAGAAGAATTAAAAGCAACTAGGTGCCACAACATAAGTCAAAAAACTTGCTAATACAAAGCTACGCTGTATTACCTGGATAAAGAAGAGGACGTGGCTAGCTTGTTGGTTGAGGAAGAATCAGATCGGACTTTAGCGCCGCAAACAAGCGACAGAGAGCCGCTACGCGGACCGCCACGAGCCCGGAGTTTCGCCGCGGTTGAGTGACGCTGCGCGCTGAAGTGTGGACCTTTTTCTTCAGAAGACGGAGACAGACGAATACGGTAACGAAAAGCTTATTTGTGTGGATTGTCAAGGAAATACGCGATACGGACGCATGAAGATAATGAGTGAGTTTGGAAGAGAACGAAAATAGGTCTACTTCTCCCTGCAAAACGAATGCTGATAACAAGCTCTGATTCAGTCAATGTGGAGTTATGGTGATCTTTAAGAAGTTGTTTTGCACTCGGTTTATTAAGAAAAGTACATTTGAAGAAAGTGCTTTAAACGTTTGCATACAATTAGAGCATTAACTCTGCAACTTGTAAGATGGCTGAGGAAGATGAACATAGATGTATCGAGGATACAATGCAACAGGGAAGGTCACATAAGCTGACAGAGAAGGCATTAGAGGAGAGATTGCAGAGGTGCATTGCACAGAGAAGAAGAGCATTAGGAACTCTGACAAGCAAAAGAAAAGAGTTAGAGACAATGATGAGTGATGTTCAAAATCTCCAAAGGGTGAAAAATATGATGGAAAATGATTTTGCAACATCATTAAAGGAGTTTAACCGTCTCAATAACGAAGTTGCAAATCTTTTGACTGAAGATGAAAAAAGCCATGATCAAGAGAACTGGTTTGAACCAAAAATGGCAACAATTAGAGGATTTATGAAAACAACTAAAATGTGGATTGCAGCTGAGCATAGACCCATACTGCCAGTGGAAATGGTACTGCAAGAAGAAAATAATGCAGATGATTATCTGCAAGAAACTGTCAAACCAAATGACAGCGTTTCACAGGTGGGGGTCAGCGATGTTAGCCATGTCAGCCCACGTGGTTCACGAGTAAGTCGCACCTCAGCTGCTTTACGGGTATCGTCAACAAGAGCTAGACAGGAAGCAGAACATGCAGCCCTTCTGGAACGTGCTGCAGCGCTAAAGAAAATGCAACAGCTTGAGTTTGAAGCAGCTAGAATCAAAGCGGAAAAGAAGAATTAGAGCTGGAAACTGCATTAGCTGAGAGTAAAGCAAAAATAAGAGTCCTTAAAGAATATGAAAGATCTGGAGATGGGTTTAGCAGCTACGCGGCAATGCAAAAGCCACAAGATGGGCACGGGAAAGAAAGAACTAGCATTATGCTTCCACAGCAAATTAATGCGAGCAATATTCAACCACAAACACTGCACTCCCGGATACAACAACAATTTCAACCGGTCTCCAATTATGTGCCTAATGCTCTACCTAACAGAGGTGATGACATACTAGCAGTTATGCAAAAACAGAATGTAATCACTGAGCTACTTGTAAAACAACACCAGCTATCTCATCTACCAACAAAGGACATTCCTGTGTTCAAGGGTGATGCGCTACAATACAAATCGTTCATGAGGGCATTTGAGCATGCAATAGAGCAGAAAACTAGCAATGATCAAGACAAATTGTACTTCTTGGAACAGTTTACGGCCGGTGAACCTCAAGAGCTTGTTCGCAGCTGTGCTCATATGACACCTAACAAAGGCTACTGCGAGGCGAAGCAACTACTTCATAAGCACTATGGGGATGAATTACGGATTGCCAGCGCATACTGACAAAGCACTCAAATGGCCTCAAGTGAAGTCTGATGATGGGAAAGCATTGAGCGCATACGCAATGTTTTTGATTGGATGTCGCAATACAATGGCAGACATTGAGTTTTTAGAGGAGATGGACAATCCAACCAACTTACGGACAGTGGTGTCTAAGCTACCATACAAATTGAAGGAACGTTGGCGTGCTGAAGCTTATGATATGAAAGAGCGGCGAGGCAGGAGAGCAAAGTTTATGGATTTGGTGAGCTACATAGACCACCAAGCTAGAATATTGATGGATCCTCTCTTTGGTAATATTTCAGACAGCCGCCCAATCCCAAGTGGAAAGAATGATCAAAAGGAAAAGCATTATGGAAGAAAGGAGGTCCGTGGAAGCAGTTTTGCAATCAGTGTTTCCACCGAAGGCAAAGGGCCTCAAAAAACGCATGTTAAGCCAGCAAACACAAGTAAAACTGTGAGTGCTTTTGAGAAGCCGTGTTTGTACTGCCAACAATCTCACACTCTTGCTTCATGCAGCAAAATCAAACACCAACCACATAAAGAGCGTGTGGATTTCTTAAAATTGAAGGGCTTGTGTTTTGCATGTTTAGTTCCGGGTCATCTTAGCAAATTCTGCAAAAGAAGAATTGAGTGTAAGGAGTGTGGTTTAAAGCATCCGGACATTTTGCATATAATAGAAGAAGAAGATTCTGTGTCACCTGAGAAGAAAGATGGTCATCATGGATGTGAAGTATCGTGTGCTCAATGTTCTATTCTGCGAGAGTCCTGCAGCCTCACGGGGCGGAGAAATGGAATGTGTGCTGTCAATAGTACCGTGAAGATCAAGTCGAAAAGGAGTAACAAGTGTGTGGAAACATACGCCTTTCTGGACCCGGGAAGCACAGCAACGTTCTGCACAGAAGACCTACAAAGGAAACTAAACGTTAAAGGGAAGTCAACACGAATACTTCTTAGCACCATGGGTCAAGACAAACCTGGAGAACAGAAGCTCATGAACAGTTTCGTAATATCAGACCTGGAAGTGTGCGGCCTGGAAGACACCAAGTTCATTGAATTATCTAAGGTGTTCACTCATAGCAGCATACCTGTTCGCACTGAGAACATACCTAAACAGTCAGATATCCAGAAGTGGTCTTATCTCAATGAAGTACGTTGCCAGAGATAGAAGCGGATGTAGGCCTGCTTATTGGAGCTAACTGTTCAAGAGCAATGGAGCCATGGCGAGTTATTAATGCTGAGGATGGAGGCCCTTATGCCGTGAAGACTGCCGTTGGCTGGGTTGTGAATGGGCCCATAAGAAAGGAATTGGAAGATGTAACGAATGAAATGCCTACCTTTTCAGTAAACAGAATTTCTGTGATGGAAATTGAGAAGTTGTTAGTCCAACAGTATAACAATGATTTTCCAGAGCGTAACTACGATGACCAAGAGGAGATGTCTCATGAAGACAAACAGTTTTTGAAGTCTGTGCAGAAAACGACTGTGTTTGAGAACGGGCATTACAGCATTGGACTGCCACTCAGGAATGAGAAGCTCCAAATGCCTAATAACCGTGTGTGGCGGAACAGCGCATAGCCTGTTTGCTTAGAAAGTTCAAGAAGAATCCTGAATTCTATGAAGAGTACAAGATCTTTATGGAGACCATCATTGACAAAGGCTACGCTGTCAAGGTTCCAGTTCAACAGCTGAACCGTGATGACAACAGGCTGTTTTACATACCACATCACGGGTGTATCACCCAAAGAAAAGAAAGTTGCGGGTGGTCTTCGACTGCACAGCTTCATTTCAAGATAGGTCTCTGAATAGTGAACTGCTCCAAGGACCCGACTTGAACAACACGTTAGTTGGTGTGCTTTTAAGATTTCGTGTGGAGCCAGTAGCTATAATGGCGGACATCGAGTCGATGTTTTATCAGGTCAAGGTACCGGAGCGTGACACAGACCTACTCCGCTTTGGTGGCCCAACGGCAAGTTGAATGAACCTATGGAGGAATTCCGAATGACTGTGCACCTCTTCGGAGCCACTTCTTCACCAAGTGTTGCCTCATATGCACTGAAAAGAACTGCTGAGGATCACAAAGCTGATGTATCTCCAGAAGCCGTCCAGACAGTTCTTCACAACTTCTATGTAGATGACTGTTTGAAGAGTGTAGCTAAACAAGAAGATGCGGTGACCTTGGCTAAAGATCTTCGTACTTTGTGTGCCAGCGGAGGCTTTGCTTTAACAAAGTGGATGAGCAATAGCAGGAAGGTATTAATGTCAATCCCTGAAGTACATAGAGCTAGCAAAGTGAAAGACCTGGATTTAAGACATGACGCTTGCCAGTTGAGAGGACCCTTGGTGTACAGTGGGACACAGAAACTGATACTTTCACCTACAGTATGAAGCTGCAAGACAAGCCAGTTACCAGAAGAGGCATTTTATCAGTTGTGAATTCCATCTATGACCCCCTTGGATTTCTGGCTCCGGTCATCTTGCCCGCTAAACTTCTGCTGAAAGATCTTTGTAAAGAACGGTACGGATGGGACGAGAACATTGACGGAAAACATGCTGAAGTCTGGAAAAGATGGACCAAAGATGTTCGTCATCTCTCTACCTTCCATGTAAACAGGTGTTTGAAACCTACTGATTTTGGATGCACTGCAGTGGCACAATTACATCATTTTTCAGATGCTTCCGAGTCCGCATATGGCACTGTGTCTTATCTGCTGCAAGAGAATAGCCATGGTGAGAAGTGTTGTGCATTCCTCATGGGGAAGTCAAGAGTGGCTCCACTCAAACTGGTCACCATTCCCAGACTTGAGTTGACAGCAGCAGTTGTCGCTGTTAAAATAGATAAGATGTTACATCAAGAGCTTCAAGTTCCACTGCAACAATCTATTTTCTGGACAGACAGCACCACAGTGCTCAGATATATTGACAGTGAAACTGCTCGTTTCAAAACCTTCGTTGCGAACAGAATCTCGTTGATCCGAGAAGCAACCAAGCCATCGCAATGGAAGTACGTCAGAACAACAGAAAATCCTGCAGATCAAGCCAGCAGGGGACTGAACGCTAAGAGTTTGGTGCAAGGAGGAACCTGGATCAATGGGCCAGACTTCTTGCTGAACAATGAATGTGACTGGTCGGAACAGCCTGTGCGAAGGAAAGAAAGCCTTCAAAATGATCTGGAAGTCAAGAATGGAGCTACAGTCAACATGATCAAAGCTGAAGAAAACATAGAACCAATCGACAAACTGATCAACTATTACTCGGACTGGCATAAATTAAAAAGGTCAGTGGCCTGGATTTTAAAGCTGAAGGAAAATCTGTGGAAATTGAAAGAGAAAAGAAAGGAATTATCAACAATGATCAGACAAGCTGAAAAGAACCCTGAAAAGGAAAGATCAAAGTTAGAACAACAAATGAAAAATTCAAAGCAACAGAAAAGAAATCACTTACCTTGATGATTTGGTTGCAGCAGAATCTGAAATAATCAAATTCAGTCAAAGACAACAGTTTGGAGAAGAAATAAAAGTACTGGAGAAAGGTAAACAGCTCAGTCGCAGCAGTCAGCTGTTTAAATTGGATCCGATTCTTCAAGATGGCACGTTAAGGGTAGGCGGAAGACTCAACAAGTCTGCCATGCCAGAAAATGCTAAACATCCAGCAATTCTTTCAAAGCACAGCAGAGTTGCTACATTGATTTTGAGAGACATACACCAAAGGACAGGACACTGTGGACGCAGCTATGTCTTAGCACAATTGAGATGCAGGTATTGGATTCCACAAGCCAATTCTGCCATTCGAAGATAATCAACAAATGTACAGTGTGCCGTAGAAATAATGGAAAGATTGGTGAGCAAAAGATGGCAGACCTGCCTGAAGATAGGCTTTTGCCAAACAAGCCTCCTTTCACAAATACCGGAGTTGATTTCTTCGGGCCGTTTGATGTCAAGCGGGGCCGCAGTACAGTCAAAAGGTACGGTGTGATGTTCACTTGCCTCACTCTCAGAGCGGTGCACATTGAAGTTGCAGATAGCTTAGACACAGACTCCTGCATTAATGCTATCCGTCGCTTTATGTGCAGGAGAGGTCAAGTTACCATCATGCGTTCTGACAATGGCACAAATTTTGTGGCCGCTGAAAGAGAGTTGAGAGAAGCTATTCAACAATTGGATAACTACAAGATTGAAAAGGTCTTGCAACCAAATGGAATAAAGTGGATATTCAACAGCCCAGCCGCTTCGCACCAAGGTGGGGTTTGGGAAAGACAAATTCGGACTGTGCGAAGAATCCTTAACTCCCTTTTGAAAGAGCAAGCAGTGAACGAGGATTGTCTTCTGACAATAATGTGCGAGATAGAAAGCATTATCAATGGCAGACCACTTACAACTGTTTCAGATGATGTGAACGACGTAGAACCTCTAACACCCAATCACTTATTGCTGTTGAAATCTCAGCCCAACATGCCTCCAGGGATTTTCAGCGAAGATGACATGTACACAAGAAAAAAGATGGAAGCAGGTCCAGTATCTTGTGGATTTGTTTTGGACTAGATGGACACGTGAATACCTTTCACTTCTTCAGGAGCGCCAGAAATGGCTAAAGCCAAAAAGAAACTTCACTACAGGAGATGTTGTGCTACTAGTGGATAGTTCTTCCCCACGGAACTCCTGGCTTATGGGAAAAGTAGTTGAAACGTTGCCGGACTCTAATGGAGCAGTACGAAGAGTGAAGATAAAGACCAAGACCAACATTCTGGAAAGGCCTGTAAACAAACTGTGCTTATTGGAAGAGGCGACGTCAGAAGAGTGAAGAAAGATGAACAAAGTTGATAGTTTATGGACATTTAAAAATAGTTTGGCTCTCAGTGTTTAAGTTTATAATTGCTTAGTCCTCCTGCCTAACCAATTTGGGGCCGGATAATGTAAGAGCCACTTAAGTACTAGTTCACTTGACATAATAATTTACTTTAAAAAGATAAAACAAAACTATTTCATTAAAACTAATAAGAAATATATTGGTTTAAAATTCATTATTTAGTAATGTTTAGATCTGATAACATTTCAGTATTTTGAGCTTCCAATCTGATAGCACTACGTCATAGCGTATGCGATTGGATGTAGTTAGTTTAGTTTTGAAGTTGGAGACGTTTGGAAGCAACACAGTTTTTTGACCGTGCGAACTATGTCTATGTATACTTTAATGTTTTGGAAGTAAACAGTTGAAAAGAAGACAGTTTGTTTGTTCGTGTTTCAAATACTCGTTGTAGATAGACTGACTTCAAAAGGTGGTACAGAAGAATTAAAAGCAACTAGGTGCCACAACATCGTGCACACACCACATTCTCTGCCTCTGTTTCTGGGGTTACAGGGATTAGCGTTGACTCACCATGCAAGTCCTTACTGTTTTCATCCCTCTCTGAGAGTGCATGATGTCTACGGACATCAGTCACCCCACAAGATGTGTTTACCTTGCTGCCTTGGAACATGTGTAGGTGTGTTTTCAATCATATTAGCATAATGAACTAAATTCATTATTTATGCAAATTGTATATCATTTTATTGAAGAACTACTTGCGGAACCTTGCCCTCATTTGGGTCATGCAATGGGCTACAAATCTTGATTTCTGCTTCTGAACTAACCTAACCACTTTATTAAAGTAATTTCCATTTTTGGTAACACTTTACAATAAGGTTTCATTTGTTAAGATTAGTTACCGTATTGAGCAATACATTTGTAACAGTATTTATTCATCTTTGTTAACATTAGTTAATAAAAATATGAGTATTCATTGTTTGTTCATTTTAGTAACTAATGTTAACAAATACAACTTTTGATTTAAATAATGTATTAACTAATATTAATATGAAGGACAAGAAACACTGTAGTTTAAATACACAAGGGGACACACCTGCGAAAAATTCACAGACTACAAAACATGTACGGCCGAGAGCAGGAAATAACATAAAAGTCCACACAAGACCAGAATCATGACTGGGGCTGATACCAAAACCTAAAAATGCCTCCTTCGGAGGACACATTTCAAGGTAGGAAGCTATCAAGGCACGTCTGAATCTAATGTTAGCTTCACTTCCTTCCTGTCTCCTGAGAGACCTTCATCTGATCGTGTTTTTAAGGCAGCATAAATGTATCCTTCGCTGCCTTTGATATCCCACTATTAAACTAGAAATGAATCAACTAAAAGGTGATACTTTTCATCAATTGTTTTGTGTTTCATTAAGCTGTTAAATGACAGGTTCCCATTAAGACAATAATAAATAAAACATACCTTAAGAGATGTTGAAAATAGTGGTCTAAAAATGTGACTAGTCTACATCGTCCCTTTATTCTTTGACATGAGAATTAGGTGATAACTAATACAGTCGCACTGGTTGCTCATATGACAAAAAATAGTGGGAAAAAATAGCATATCTATTCCCTTATTAGATATGACATGTTAAGATATGTGTTTCAGTGTGTTTAATCAGTTTGGATCGTGACTAATGACCGCTTGTCTAATCGCTCATGCTAGACATGTGTCATGACATGGAAGCATCCCATTTATTTTCTAAAGGTGAGTATGGGGGCATTTACTGCTGCTGGCTCTAACATCTGTCTCCCTTTCCACCATTAAATCACACGGAGCACTCCAGACTCCTGACTCCCTTCCTGTGGGTGCTCTGCGGTTATAAATGGAACGACAGCAGGCTTGAAGAATCTGCCTATGCCTTATATAGTCTCCTGGACGTGGCCATTGACATTAATCTGGTATTTGTTCGAGTGCACCTCTGTTAATTAGCACAGTCATTCTGTGAGTCTGAAAGGGTAATGTTTCACACCCACGGCCCCTGTGCACCACTCCAGCCCAGCCCAATCTAAGCAGCTGACATTTAAACAATCTGCTTGATATTTAGTAGGAGGATGAAAAGAAATAGTCACTTTATGTGTGCTCAAAACCGTAAACACATTTCTTTTGTCTCTCTCTCTCTCTTTCTTCTCTCTCTCTCTCTCTCTCTCTCTCTCTCTCTCTCTCTCTCTCTCTCTCTCTCTCGCTCTCTCTATCTACAGACTAGCAGTGCTTCATCATATTGGGTGGGTCTTAACTGAGGAGCTATGAAAATCCGTTGCAGTGGAGATGTCCTTTGCTCTAGAAAGGTTTGACACTGAGGCTGGCAGTAAGTGAAAATCCCACTGACATTGTGAAATTATTTTGAGTCTACTTGATTAATTATAAACAAGTTCAACTAAAAGCCATGTCTAACTTTGTAACTTTTGTGGTAACTGCAAAAAATGCTGGGTAAAAAACAAACCAAGTTGGGTTGAAAATGGACTAACCCAGCAATTGGGTTGTTTTAACCCAGAGATTGGGTTGTTTTAACCCAGAGATTGGGTTGTCTTAACCCAGCGATTGGCTTGTCTTAAGCAAACATTTAACCCAACCGCAGGGTTAAAACAACCCAATTGCTGGGTTAGTCCATTTTCAACCCACCTTGGGTTGTTTTTTTACCCAGCATCTTTTAGAGTGTGCAACGTTTTAATGGGCATTCAAAATTTACATGTCTTTCAACTTTTAAATGTGCTTTTAAAAATGTACTTCTGAAACTTTTGCTAGGACTCTATTAAATCCTTCTAATTAATTCTAGTTCATTTATCGACCCTGTCTAAATTAAAAACAAAAAAACAACCAAATCCAGAATTATTGGCCTTACACTATATTATCCCATCACCACAAACGCCTAAAAAATGCAGGACTAATTTCTGGACTGCAGTGGGCTGATAATGTTCTTACCACATTACACGTAAAATCTCCTCCCCACATTTCAGATGATATTCTGTTAAGCTGTTAACGTTGCAGAATGTTCTCAGACCTCTGGGATTCATCAAATGCCAAAACAAGACAATCGCACATACTTTGTTTATTCATTATCATGAAGAAAAGTTCACATTGTGCCTAACCAAATATCACAACACTTCCAGCTCAATAACAGAATCTTTTTCTTCCTCTAGTTTCTTCCCGATTGTTTTTTTTTGTTTTTTTTAGCCCTTTGCTGCTCCTCTGTTTTACTAGTTTTCACTAGTTTCACTAGTCACTATAGTTTTCTGGGGATCAGTCAGGCCCTCCAACCCTCCAGGACAGACCTACAATAAAGCCTAATGTTTACCCATGGAATGTTAAACAGAACTCTGCTCAAGGCTCTGCAGCAGAGATGGAGGAGTTCAGAGAAAGAGACAAGAGGGAGATAGAGAAAGGTAGAGAGTCATGCCTGTTCATGCCGTGGGGTATTTCATGTTTCAAGCTCAGGGTTAACTCATTGACAGGTTAAAAAAAGTGTTTTTGCCCTGGCCTTTTCTTATCTCTCAAAGCCTCATTCAAATTGTCAGTCCAAATCTAATTTTTGTCCATATCCGTTTGAAATCCGAACAAAAAAAATGATCACATGAAATTTTACAAATCCATTTTCAAGCTACATTCATATGTGGTTTGAAACCAGATTGCATTTCTGTTTCAGTCTGACTGCAGTTTAAGTGACTGTCCCACGACACGTGAAATGTAAACGCCAGACGTTGTTGTAGTTGTTGCAGAAACAATGTTGTGTTGCTGCAAAGTGCTGGACGAGCAGAAAATGACAATATAACGGAGATATTTTGAAACCGGTGGAGACAACAGCACGGAATAAAGCCGCACATACCAGCCTCCTACGTTTCTTCCACTGCCTCAGAAGACGCAGTTGTCCAGCGTGGGGGCTACACATTGCAAACCCCTCCATGTTGCGGTTGTTGTTGTTTTTGGCATATACATACCAAAGCAAAGTCCTTGCCATAGAAACCCATGCTGATATTACAGAAAATGAAAGTGTGGCATGCGACACACAAATTGGATCTGAACAGTTGCGATACACAATGTGGACAGTCAATAATTTTTGATCAGATTCCAATCGGATACACAAATAATTGGATTTGTACTAATAGTGTGAACGTAGCTTTAGATTCTTACATGTATCTCCACCTTTTTACACCTTTTGCATAACAGAAAGATTTTATAGTAAATATACAATATACCACGGGTTGATCACACTGACTACCAGAAAGCAGTAGATCTCTAACGGTTTAAAAGCCGCAATATACTTCGAACGAAATTGAAGAACGAACTGATGTGAAGTCATTTAAAAAAACAGGCAAAAATAAAGTTAGTTTGGAGCCTGTTTTGGGATTTCAAAGTGCACTCTGGGGCTCTGCCCTCTTCGACGTGGATATCTTCTCCGGCTCGAGTCTGTCGAGGTCAGATTGACATTGTTTATTTCATGTTTAATACCGTAAAGCTGTTTGGTTTAAAGCAATCTATTGTATAAAGTGCTAAATAAATTAATGCGACATGACTTTACTTCCCTGAAGTGTCGAATTGCAGAGTTCATGCAACCATGCTTTCTTAACTGCTGTTTTTTCACTGCTGTCCTTTTTGTTGTGTGTATGTTGTTATTGAGAGGAAGGCGTGCAGAACATATTTGCACATTCATCTAAAGGTTTCTCTCAGCAGAGTGGGCAGCATAGGGATGTTCGCTACCTGTATATCGCTCCAAATACTGCTTCAAACAACTTTTTATCCCTAAAGGAAGAATAAAAAAGAACTTTGCTGTGAGTATATTTGGGCCTTTATGAGTGATGACACTTTGGAGAGAAAATTCAGCCATAAAGCCCAGAGGGGTCAATTGTACCAATTTTAGACAGAGGGGATGACAGAATTGTGGTGTCAGGTTAAGGCCTTTGACCTCAGTTCTAACAGATGCCTAGCCTCATTGGGACCTGCCATTGCTAGCTTATGAGCACTATACAGCACTGGAACAAGTGCTGATGCAAGAAAGACAGTGGAAATTAGAGATATCCACTCTTGGGTATTAAATAAATACCTTTGTGGGTGGTGGGCAATTATCTATACTGCAAAGTCAGCCATATAACCCTCCAGTGTTTTTGCTCTTGGTATGATGTCATACTGTAGTAGCAGAATACTGATCATAACTGTAAGTTAATTACTCTCTTATCAGCCTCGCCCACAGCATGGGACATATCAATACTTACAAAATAAGCCTTCTGACCTCAGCATAACAGCAGTCCATAAATCACTTGCTCTTAAAACACTTTTCTCTCTGTCCCAGAAAATTATTTTAGGAACATTCCCATATGACTTCTCAAAGCTTACACTTTTTTTCAAATGACATATTTTCTCATCCAGCATTTGGTCTGTAAAAAAAAAAAAAAAATCTATTTGATCAACCACATTGACTAGCTTGTTGATTTGAGCTCAGATGTTCGCTTTATTTAAAGCAGTAAACTTATAAATACTCCGATTAAATAAGACAGAAAAGTGTGTATGTCGTCTTAGATAAAGCTAAAAACTTCTACAAAAGTTACAGTTGCGTTCTTCAAAGTCACTTTGGAGTGTGTGCATCCTCACAAAACAAGTTAGAGAAAGTCATCATGACTTTGTTCTGGCTGTGTAAGTAAAGCTGCCATTAATGTCAGCCCATAAATGAGTGTTCACAGCTGAGCTTTTCTTCATGAACATTTAGATAATTGTTGCCCATATAATACCGTCGTTCCAACCATTCATCAGTAAAAGCATTTCAAGGACACCTCTGGAAATCAACACCCCTGTCTTTAATCTTAACTACTGTTATTTTGTGGCACAATGGACAGTGTGGGAGAGTCACATTGGAGCTAAAAGCATGTAAAGACTTAAAGGGTTAGTTCATCCAAAAAATTAAAATTCTGTCATTGATTACTCACCCTCATGTTGTTCCAAACCCATAAGACCATGTTCATTTTTGGAAAACAAAGTAAAATATTTTTGATGAAATCCGAGAGGTTTCTGAACCACCCATAGGCAGCAATGCAACGTTCAAGGCCCTGAAAGGTAGTCAAGACATTGTTGAAATAGTCCATGTGACTACAGTGTGACTACAGTGGTTCAACCTTAAAAGGTGGGTTACACACAGTTTCTGCAAATCTTATGTTAATCTTGAATACCTATAGAGTAGTATTGCACCTTTCATATCTCTGAAGAGTCTTTAGTTTTTATCATATTTATAACAACGGGAATACTTTTTGTGCACAATCTCTGGATTTCTGTTTCAGTCTGACTATTAATTTCGCATAGTTTATGTAAACTGTCTCACGACACATAAAATGTAAACGTCAGACGTTGTTGTAAACAATATTGTGTTTTTGCAAAGTGCCGGATAAGCACAAACATGACAATATAACGGAGACATTTTAACTAATGCAGATTTTCCAGAAAAAGAAAGTGTTGCATGGTACACACTAACTGGATCTGAACAGATACACAATGTGGACAGTCAATCATTTTAGATTAGATTCCAATCGGAATAATCAAATAATTGGATTTGGACTGACAGTGTGAACAACGTAGCTTTAGATTCTTACATGTATCTACCTTTTTACACCTTTTGGATAACAGCATAAGATATGTAGGATAAAAGATGTAAGATTTAATGGTAAATATACATATACCATGGGTTGATCACACTCACTGATTGCTAGAAAGTAATAGATCTCCAAGGTTTAAAGGCCACAATTTACTTCAAACGAAATTGAAGAACAAAACTGATGTGACGTCATTTCAAACAAAACCAGGCAAAAACAAAGTTTGTTTGGAGCTTTTCAGAAAAGTTCGCTATAGCTGGTGAACACCTCCGAGCCATTGTTCCGTGGCAATTATGTAATGTAGGTGCACTCTGAGGCTCTGCCCTCTTTGAAGTTGTAAAACGATGTCTTTACTTTCTAAGCCTTGAAAGTTGCAGTGATGTTGCTACCTATATGGGTAGTTCAGAAACCTCTCAGATTCATCAAAAAATATCTTTTCTGTTCAGAAGAACTAACCCATTAATATATCATATTTTGACATGATCATTTGACACAATTAGCAGTTAGGATTTAGTTTGCTATTAATGTTTAAGGAAAATGGTAGAGGGACTGAAAAAATATAGGGATAGAGAACTCAGACTTAGGACAGGTATCTTTCTTAAAACTATATATACAGCACAAACTGTTTTCACTAACCAGTTCTGGATTTCATGTTTTCATTTGAACAAATTCTGTGAGTAAATATTGTGTAACATATTGTAAGTCTACAGTTTTATGTGTGAGATCTCATTCACCATTATTAAATTGCATTGTGTATATTAGCATTTCTGCATATACCCTGCTCTCTGGAATCTAGACATCAGTATGGGATTGTCATTGAAAGATTAGCCGACTCCTAATCAATATGGCCCTAACCAATCATTTAGGACATTAAATGTAACAAACCAATTAAGTAAAATACTGTTGATTTAATGCACAATGTTCTCATTTATATAAAAATATAGAAATATAATAATTAGAAAAATCGAAATGCCACTTATGAAGTGGAACATGTTTAACAGAATCAAAAATGCAATGTTTTGACACAATGTTCTGACACCTTTTCTAGAGATTATTATTGGGCTAAATTACATGACAAGCCATTTGCAGAATAGTGAGATCATTTTGCAGATAGATTTAATGTCATCCAGCTGATGACCCCATTCTTCATTGATCAGGAGCACACTGACCTCCATGACCTTTTGCTTCTGATTGGACATGGAAAATATTGATTCCCCGTTTGGAAATCTATACCTCTGGTTAATGCTACCACCCCCCATAAGACATTTCTTATGCATCTCTCAGTTTTCATGAATATAAATGAAGGAGGAGGCTTCCACACTGAAGTCCTGTCTTACAACGTACATGCAAAGATACTGTACACACTTCACTTTTGTACAGTATAATATAATACAAATATTTTGTAGTAGATCTCGTCTTGGAAATGGCAACCCAATATACTGCACACCACAATTCAACATAAATTCTCCAAATAATATATTTAATCATAAAGATTCAAAGTGAAGGGTTTCTATTCACTAACTGTAGCAGTTTAGTATATATAAATAAGCATTTGATATTCCATTTTATTTGAATAAGCACATTGTGTTCAGCATTAATACTGGTGGTACTAGCAGCATGTTATTTCAGAGGACGATGACAGACTTTAAAGGAAATAATTACAGAGTGAGAACAAGAAACTTCCAACACTAAATGTTTTGTAAATAACTGTCACTATAGCATTTAGCCACAATAATACCCATAACTCTCAACATTGTTGTCCACCATAAGTCACCATTTTACCATGTTTCATTACAGTAGCTGTCAAATCAAATCTAGTAGAATTTATAGGTGAAAGTTTTGTTTTGTTTTGTTTGGGCTCTAGATTTTACAGAATCTGTGTATGTTAGCATAGATGTTTGAGCATCAATACAAGAACAAAGGGCAAAGGGAGGTTAAAATACCCTTCATCTCTCTTGGATGTGAACTCTTGCCTGACAAACTGCAAACCCAGAAGATCCACTGTGCTCAGATAAACAACTTTAACCCACACATGTTGGATGGCCTCTTTTTATGCCTGCCATCTTCTTGAATTCTCCAAGGTGACTTTGCAGATTGCAACCTAAAAATGCCATCATTATTTGTGGAGGTAAACTTCATTCCGCTGGAAATCCAGCTGCTAAAATGATGTGTCTATCCAACCCCCTCCAGTAAAACCTTAACATTTTCCCTTTTGTATGATTGATTTGCCCATTTGAGAGGAATGGAGTTGTTGTCTATGTAGTATTAAATAACTAAAAGTGCTCATAGTGTGAGCTGTGAGGTCAGAAATAGGCTACTGGAGGTGGGACCTAATTGTTCAGAATATTTAAGCAATGGTCTTCCATAACCCTTGTTTGTTGTGTAATTTGTTTAATTGATTGTGATTTAACAAATGGGAAACCAGCACTGTCAGTTTAAAGCTCTGGACAGCGTTTTAAGAAAGTCTGGTCAATGACATTTTGAAATGCGTCCAACTGTCGCTAAAAATAGCAAGTATGGATCCTGAAACCATCGCCTTCTTTTTCCTTCCACTCAGTGCAGCAAAAGTAGTACAATCCGTCAGGTGATAAACAGTTTGAAGTCGTTTTCTCTAAATTAGCAGGGACGAAGAAATCCAGCATTTCAAAGTGAAACATATGTGATTCAATAGCTGTCTGAAGTGGAAATCTGCAGAGTAGGCTATAGGGTGCGTGGAGAACTTTACTTCGTGGTCGAGTTACCTCATCGGTCTTTTGCATCTTTTCATCGATTAAACAGGTAAGATATATATTATCTTTTATCTAAGAGACTGTGTCAGGACTACATAGACCGTACAAAATCAGTCAAGCCTCGACATTATTTAGTTTGATTGCCAACTCCGAAGATGAGTTTTATTGATGTATTTAATCATTTAATGCAATAAATCATTTTGTAAATAACCATAATACTGACATTTCCGTTCACATTCAAAGTATGATACATAGGCTTACAAGTATTGCTGTTTACAGTTTTTAATCCTCAACAATGTCTTGAGCTATCATGGAGATAAATTCATAACTGCCTTATAAAGTAGCACAATTACTTTCCCTTTGCGAATATTGTTATAACACTGTGCATTGTCCACTTTGTTAATTAAGTCTGTAAAAATATGAGAAATATGTATAAAGTAAACCATGAGGAAGACATACTTAATTTTACATATTTTTGAGCACTGTCTGTCTCGGACAGGCTAGCTACAGCAGCATCTCTCTTTCTTGCATGCATCTGACTTAATTCTCTAGCTCATTCTTCTGTAACTGTACAAAGCCACCTTCATCTTGAAACTTTGTGACACACACACACACACACACACACACACACACACACACACACACACACACACACACACACACACACACACACATATATAAACAATTAATTAAGGGTTTAAAACAATTAAGGCAAATTTCCATGACCAATTGTAATGTGCAAATGTTTGTCGTTTTCTTTAGCGTGGTTAATTTCGAGAACTTTCAGCAGCACAACATTTTTACATTATATTTTTATAGTATAATTATATTAGGCTAAGTTTCATGATGAGCGACTGAAAAGGTATAGGCCTTTAATTTGGCCTAAAATGAATGGTCGCTCATTGGAATTCAGGGACAACTTGTAGCCTACCTTTCTTGAAAATATCGAAATATTTTGGATATCGGTGCACGTTGCAGTGCAGGCGCTATTTTGGGTTTGACTCAATAATGTCCTGTTGCTCACACTAATTGTGTTTTACATCAAACCCAGTTTCTGCAAACGCAGGCAACAGGCTGGTACATGTGTGAATATCTCTCTTACAGTATCAAAAGGTGGTTCCTCAGGTTATATCAGCGTTTGCGACCAATGTGTCATAGCTGACGTCAACTGACACTCGGTGGAAGCCCCTCTCCTTCCCTCGCGCTTTTTGTTCTCCGGTTTGCTTCATTCGCGAGGGTTGGTCTTATTTTCATCACCTCGAGCTTCATGCGGGAGCCGTTTTTCTATATCAATGTGCATTAATGTAGGAGACAACGTGGAAGAGATAAGGTGAGATAACCTTGTTGATAACAAAGAGCACTACGCGAAGGTCTGCACTTGATTGTGACATTGGCGGACTTGTTACTAACCACGCGCTTTGTAAACTCGACTTCTGTTGTCTGTATGTTTAACTGCATTGACGGCTGTTGATAAATGTCGATAGAAGGTACGAGAACCATCACTTTCTCTATGATGTTTTACTTAAAAAATGTAGGCTACTTTTTTGTTTATTTACAATGCTTTTCTTACAGAGCTCTTATCTCCTCACCTGGTACCTTTGTTTTGGATTTGCCAAGGATTTTCTAAAGCGACAGTGGGTATAAACGACTGAAGGATTTCGGATTTTAATCTAAATCGGGATCTATACATCCAAACTGGGATCTATGAGCGGAAAAGTGGCTAAGTCTAAAGAAGAAAAGGATGCTTCAAAGGGTAAGAAGAGTCTTAAACGCCTCGTTTGTTCACCGTGCCTCGCAGAATTAAAGCGACCGTGAGCTCATTCATCTCCCACTCGTTGCATTGTTGCTCAATTGACAAAACATAAAAGCAATACTGGAAATTGGCCAAAATACATCTGAAACGTTGGTCTAGGACAAACGTTTGCGAATATATCCACAATATTACTACAGTAATGAGTGATTAGCAGGTCCGCCGAGTAGGAAAAACTGCCACCTGATAAAGACTGAAAATCAGCATGCCATTCAGTCTTTTTTTGCAGAGATGAACTATTGGGCTGTCGCTTTAACGTAGCCTGCAATAAAACAATGCTTATTCTGTTGAAAGTCCCTATGTTTTCTTCCTTGCACATAAGGTAAGTAGGAGTAACTATTAGGCTATTTATCACATTTGCGACGATCTGCGCTGTGTGATGACGCTTAATCGTTTGTTTGGGTAGCTACTGCGCAAATGACCTATTGCGTAAAAATGAGCTTCTGCATGTCTCTGGAACAGCCGCGCTTTAGCGGGATGTAAACTGGCCAGCCATTGCCATGGAGACAAAGGGGCTACAGGGTTGCCAAAGAAACCTCCGCACGATTAATTGATGTGCATGCTGTCTGCCTAGGGTTTTTTTTTATTTCAGTGTAACGACATGAATATGCTGTGGTCCTTTGTTCCGACTGATGAAAACCAACAGTATAATAACCGAACTTGATAGCACGCAACTTTAGAACATATTTCACACAATCGAATCTATCTTGCCCTAATAAAACGTTTTGTATTGATAAGAGTGACTTTCCGTCTCATAGATCTTTGATTCTTTTGTGAAGTTTAATTATTTAATTATTCCATAGGCTTACTGATATAAATGTAGTGTTGATCATAAGCTGAGTGATAGCTTTATATTTTATAATTGTTTATAACAAAATGTAAATAAATAAAAAAAAAAAAAAAAACTTGCATGTGCATGAAGAAAAGAGAAAGAAATCCATTCCCCTCTTTAGGTAAAGAAAAATTAACAGACAGACCATTATCTTGGCTTATGGAAATTTTAGCTTATCCTTATTTTGTTATTAGTGTTTATAGTAAATGTACAGCAGACTTTGTTGAAAACCGACAGGAGTTAATTTTTCTTTCGTTTTTCTGATTTATTAATTTTTAAGGCAGCATTTGTCAAAGCATTGTACGTGACTCATTGACTTAGTCGGCTTTCATCTTATTTGCTTTGAGCTATTATGAAACACATTGCAGTGGCTCTACATTGTTAAAACTTTTAGGATTTCATTAACCTTGGGATTCTCTCCACCACTTATTCGTTAGTAAGTTACCCGAGATTTAACATGTGAAAGGTTTTCTGTACTCTGTATCAGTATGAGCTGTGTTGTCATTGAGATCCTTTTTCTTGTCACATCATTCACACTTTGTGTGGTTAGCAAATACACTGTGGAAATAGATGTGGGCAGTTGTTGCATTAAGGGTTATTTCTACTTAAACTTAACCATAGAAATGCTTTTGGCTGGTGTTGCCAAATGATGTCAGGTTGATTCAGTCACATAAACTGACAATCTTGATTTAAAGCAGTTAAGATCTTAGTTGTTAATTTACAGAAAGTAATTTAAGTACTATCACAGATTTGATTATGTTGTATTGGCATGGCTATTGGAAAAGTGCCATGGTGTAGCGACAGTGCGCAAGCTTTTGACACATTGGAGTTGTATTGATCACGTTAGCGATGCAAGTTTGAATCTGGCCTGAAATGGCCACAGATTGCATTCCCCATCCCCCTCTCTCTCTCTCTCTCTCTCTCATTTTGTTCCCTGTTTATCTTCACTTTCTATCTAGTAAAAAAGGGAAAAAACTCTAAATTAACAATCTAAGCTATATACTCGAAGCATTGACTCTATTATGATTTTAGCCATATGTGTCTTATTTAGGGCTTGATAAATACCATTCTACCCTTGCACTGTAATTTAGGCCAATGGCGCTGAATGCTCAAGGGCACATGCAGGCTAATTAGCTGGAGGATGAATGCCACAGGCTCTGGACTGGCTGAGCAGAGCTTGTAAGTCTTTCATTTTTTTTGTAGATGAATTCATCGCCAGGTCAAATGCAATGCCAAATCAATAGGAATCCAGAGCATAATTTAGAGAGGCTTCATTAATCACAAAGCAGCAGACGCTTTTTAAATTTTTTGTGCCCTGGGCTGACACCTGTGCCGACACCTGTGCCAGTCTTTTTGGCATAGCAGCACACCGACTGCTGCACAGCCAAATTCACTGATGGTGTGAATGAAGGTGAAAAAACAAACACACATACTGTCTTGATCTGGACCCAAGTAAATTAAATGGCTGAATAGGTTTTGTGTAAAGAGCCGTTTTGTACAGTTTCATGTTTCAGTAGGTAAATGCTGCCACTAACATTAAAGAGCAGACTTTAATCTTGTTGTTGCCACCCACATTTCACCCACAAAGTGAGGGAAAACATACTTTGACATTCAAATGCAAGTTTCATAAGCAGTTTCACAACGGCAAGATATCTACTGGTCAGACGTTTTAAAATAATTAGATAATTCGATTTCTAATTTGATAATTAGAAGGTTAAAAAAATCATTTATTTGAAATAGAAATGTTGTGTAACATTTAATGTCTTTACAGTCACTTTTATTCAGTTTAATATGCTGGGGTACTCTATTGATTTCTTTTCATTTTTTCAAAAAAAAAATTCTTACTAACTCCAAACTTTCTCCATCAGTTAAGATAGTTTGCTTCCACATTTTACTGCTTAGATTTAGTGTGGAATAGTACAAGCACAGACTCTCATTATCACAAAGTGACCCAGTGTTGTTATATTATTTAATTTAGTAAGCAGATTATGTTGCACAATACTCTGCCAGAATCCTAATCATTTTTGAAAGGTCTGATGTTTCTATAGTAAGTGTTTTGTGAAGGCTGTGTAAGGACAGTGTGATTCAGGACAGTGCTACACATTGTAGTCTACAGCTTCCTCAGCGCTGACAGAAATCTCAGCATGCAGCCCTAGAGCAAGACTCCATCTGCATTAGAGAGCTGTCACTCTGCATCTCCTCCTTGCTCTCTGAAATGTTTGTGAATTTCGTGGGCCTGTCTCTATAGCTGTTCCCTCCACCTCGTAAATGACGGCCGTGCTGGTGAAAGCAGCACCATTAGTGCTCTCTGATTGGCTGTCCGTTTCTCGCTTTTGCTTGATCGCCAGCTCCTCACAAGACCCCACCGCTTGTCATAACAGCAGCCTCAAAACATGCCTGAAAAGAAAGAAGAGAATAATGCAATTCTTGTTTTTGTTGTTTTGTTTTGGAGAACAGTCATTTAATTTCAAAGTGCCTCTCCTTTCTTTGGCAATTTGACTGAACTGAGTGTTATGGTTTACTTAGTTTTTTTAGTCATAGTGAGATGCACATTAAGGCTGGAATTAATATTCAAGCAAATCATGGTTATGTCACCTTCAAACATATGAGAGCACAAAGTAACCAGGTGAGTAATCTTAATTAAATGCTGTGACCTTAAATTCTTCAAATACCTGTGGTGATGTGAGTGAAGCAGTAATCCAGAGAGTTCTGGAGGTGACTGAAGGGCCTTGGGGGTCTCTTAGTTCCTGTGGAAATCAGCTTGCTTCAGATGGCAATTTATAAATTATAGGTCACATTGCTCAGATCAGAAGGTGTGTTCTCTTTTCCCAGTCTCAGCCTCAGTTTGTAGGCCCACTCGCTGACCCACTGATGCATATATTGCTCTGATCTGGCAAGGTCTTATTTGATTGGCTATCTTTGTGCAACTTCTGGAAGTAAAGGGCACACAGGATTTTATAATCTGCCTTCCAAACAAAGTTGTGTTCTCAGGGATACAATGGCAAGTCTAATTATTATTACATTCTATCTATTTTATTGTGATATGTATTTTAGGCTAAATATCCCCTAAACGTCATAATACAAACATGACATCTTTTTTTCCTCCTTTTTTCTTTTTTACTGTTAATTTGTCATTTTAAATAAAAAATGTTTTTATGTTATGCCTATGCTGAGTTCACAAAAAAGTTTAATTTATAAGTAAAAACAATTGATAAAAAAGAAATGGCAGAAAGAGACAGAGTGTGACCCTAAATGGTCTATTGTGCTGGAGTTTTCATATTATGACTGATGACAGCAGTGGCCTAGTGATGGTTGTAATGGGATTTATGCAGCAATGCATTTATGGGGATTAAAACCCAATCAGTCTTTCTGTGTTGTGCATGTAGGCCAGTGCCGCACATTCTCTAAACCGGAAATATTCAACCTCTTAGCGTTCCTCTTCAAGTTCCTCCTCTCCATTTAAAATGAAGCTTTTAATGGTGAGGATATTCAGCAATTTTGTATTTAATATTTTCCTATCTGTATCTATTGTGTTGTAGATTTCTTAGAGAACAGTATGTTGGGTATTATTTTCAGGTGAATCATAATCTCTGAAATAATAATGTTCACAATCATGTCTTACTGATCTAGTTATCTGTATTATATTGTTGGTTCTTTCATTACACTAATGGCTTGATTCAGGGACAGTGTTTTTTTTTTTTTGTAGGTGTGGGATTACGTGGCAATTCAGGATTTTGGATTACAGGTCTGAATTGAATTGTTTGAGATTTAGAAATGCATTTTCATGCCATTTGTTGATCTAAAGATAAGCTGCTTCGTTTAGTGTCATTTTTGTACAATGCACTTCTTATGTTGCCCTCTGAGTTTTGATGAACATTTGGGCAATTCAGAGGACAGTAACGTCATGGAATTTTTGCAACAAGATTTATCCACAAACCATTGTTGATTGCTGCGTCCCAATTCAGAGGCTGCATCCTTTAAAGGCCGCATTCAAAGGCTGTTTGTTTTCTGGGATACAACAGATGGATCCTTCACAGCCTACCCTACCCCAGAATTCTATGCAGGCCGGTGACTTTTTTTTTTGTAGAAGAAATTGCTGGGTTATATGCATCTTACTCTAATATCTAATGATACAAATGTAAAAAAATAAGAAGTAAAAATATCATAAATAAGAAATATAACATAAAATATAGCCAGACGGCCAATGTGCCCCCTCACCTTTGGACAACCACCCCACTAAGCCCCGAAATGGGTGCCCTGAGCTAGGCAGGCCACTGCCCTGGGAAGCTCTTCCAGTCAGAAGTAGCCTATATGAGATGACGAGTGAATGGTTGTTGGTTGTGAAGATTAAAAATGAATTGTTTTCATTTCGGTTCATTCTCAGCTAAAAATATTTTTCCTTTCAGCCCGGTTCCAGAGCAAAATAAAAGAATGGAATAGCGTTAATTCACTTTATAGGCCTAATGAGAGTTTGTACTATAGCCTATAATCTTTGAAAATATCAATAACAATTGCAGAGAGTCAGTGACAGATGCAGATGTCTAACCCTAAGCTAAACATATATAAATTATAGCCTGAATTATTAGGTAGCCTATAAGCATCATGTTTGTTTGTTGTTGTTTTTTTATAGTAAAAAAAAAAAAAAAGAATTAATTAAAAATGTTAATTTTGTATTTTACTTTTCATATTTTTAGTATAGGGTACAGCAAAACTGCAGCACTTCCAGTAGGCTAGCCTATATTTTACAGCTGTATGTATTTTGAGCTGTATCAACACAGAAAACTCCTATGGCATGCCTGCAGTTGAAGAGCACCCAACAATATATATTATGAAATTCTAGTTTCGTGATTTTTTTCTTCTACACTATTTTGATCAATCAATAGTCCTATTCAAAAAACATTTTCTAAATCTTTTGTTGTTGTTGTTGTTGATTGAATTAAAATAATTAAATAAGAGAAACCATTGGCTACCACTTTTTAGTCTGCAGAACAATGTAAATAAATCCCCTGCCCCACCCTACTGAACGTGGCCCCCCAAAAATGTTACATTCTCCTTCAGTTTGTGCAATCTGCTGCCAAACCTGCTGTCCGCACTCTCTGCCTCTGATGGGTTTCATGTACAGAAATGGACCTAGGTGAACATACTTAGACAGTTTTCAGACAGTTGTATATAACTTTCAAAAGAAGTCCAGTACAAACGTTACAGTTGCTATGTGACAAGAAAAATCGTCCATACAGGCTAGACTTCCCATTTAAGACTTAGACTTCCTATCACATGACCTTCGCAGGCTTCAAAGTTGTGGACTTTAAAGTCTGTCCTTCGAAGGATGCAGCCTCTGAATTGGGACACAACTAATATGTTCATTGAATGTATGCACAAACCATACGTGCGTCTGAGCCTCAGGCCCAAGTTTCCAAGTTGCTGGGATGAAAATCAAGTTTTTAATGTTGTTTATATGTCTCTGTGTTGTCTTAATGTGCTTTAAGACAACCCATCTGCAAATTCATCTGTCAACACCATTGATAAGTATTTTCTCCTTAAAACTGCAGTGAACCAAAGAGTCTCAAACTGCCTCAGTTTTCTACCATCACAAACATGTAACCAATCCCATCAACGTGCAGGTTGGGGCTTTTCCACAGTGAGCACAAGAACATCAAGAAGGGACAGGCAAAATCAGGTACCTATAGTAATATAGCCGGTGAATTATGTATATGATGTATTATGATGTTATAATGAATTGTCTTTCTCCATTATGATGTTCAAAGCATTTCTAGGGATACTGATATTTAGAAGGCAGCTGTCTGACTGTACATGTGTAAATTGCATTGATGGAGAATGGGAACATGGTTTGTAAAATTAGCAACACATTATTAGCTGTTTGATAATGCAGTCAAGTCAAAACCTAAACATATCAATCACCGTTATGTGTCGGAGAGTGTATAGAGCAATACATAAAACGCATAACCGGTAAGGTTGCATGGGTCAATTTTATATATCCTTAATCTATTACACATGTACAGTTTTAATTTATCTATTATTCATTATTATTAAATATATAAAGGTGATATAAATAAGCTTTAGAATCAATAGATAAAGCTATAAAATGACTACATGTGAGCTTAAATGTTCAGTTCTCTCTATATCTATATCATCTATATAAAATAACTTCAACTTTTACTTGCACTGATATAGCAAGATTTTTTCTTTTAGTTGTTCTCTTTCACAGACAGCTCTTTTCTTCTTTTTGTTTAAATTCTTCATATTGTTCAATACCGTAATATTAACTCGAAACTAATATTGTAACCCTTTGTTCAACTACCATCATGGTACAGACGCCTGCTGTGCTGCTGGTGACTAACAACGAGCTCTTGCTTGTATATACTCTTGTGTTCATTTTTCGTCATTCATCATCTTCACTTGATTTTTTCGAAGCGTTATTTTGCTTTGCTTCAGCTATGATAAAGAGACACCCACTTTTGCATTGTGTGTTTGTGCATTTTGGGGCAAAGGAAAGGGTGTGTTTGTTTTGGTTGATTTCAAATATCAACAGTGTTTCTCAGAAATCGCTTACTGCACCTGCACACATCTTTAATTCTAGAAAGGAGGAATGTTGCTCAGATTTTTTGCATCTTTTGGGAATTTACAGGAAGTAAAAGCTTGTCTAAAAGTTGTTCAGTGTTTTTTATGTTTAGGTAAATGTTCCCTTTTACATTTAAAAGTAAATTGTATTGAAGATAATTATGATCATAATTATGATATTTAAAGAAATGTTTGTTTTGATTCCTACTTTCACCTTTTAGAAAAGTACATTTTAACGATCAAGCAAATCTCTTGAAACAATACATTTGTATGTGAAATGATTTATCCTGCGACAGGGTTTATAACCTGTGACATAGAAAACAAAAGAGATTTGAGTTTTGATTTGGACTTATTTCAAAAGGCTCAGTCTTGGACTCGGTGTGAACATGTCTGAGACAAACTAGCATAAATTAGACACACAGAGTAAGTCCATGTGTCTGTGTGGTTGTAATGAATTGCTTAATGAATCTCAGTTTATCTTAGCAAGTAAAAACCTTGTGGCTTTAATGGAGAATGTGGTCATTGTTTTTAGTTGAAAACATAAATGAGTTCTTAGACATCAGACAGGCTTCAGCTGCTTAACAAGGTCACACACACAGTACATTCATAATAAATCTTAGATATGGTATATGTAATGAAACTTTCATCAGACTCTTGCAGTTTAGTTTTCTTTTTGCTCCCCAGAGCAAGAATAAACCTTGCAGCTACAGAAACACTACCAAGTGCATAATTACTGTGACGCTGTTTCCTACGTGACGTCCAGTGATCCGTGTAACCTGCACTGACAAATATTTTACCTCAGTCACGCATGACATTTCAAGTATAGTGGCTGTGGTTCAGTCCTAAAACCATCATGGCACATTGTTGATTTATGTACTTGTGTCAGTGACACCCTGAGCTGGCTGCTCGGCCTCTGTGAATATTGTGTTTTGTTTAATTACACGTCCCCCAGGCCTTAACGTGGCCACTTAATGAGATTTAATTTTCTGCGTTAAAGCCTACGAAAGACAAGTTGTTTGTGAATTAGCGGTCAAGTTTCTCACTTGGTGATTGACAAGTTCAGTGTTATCAAATTAAGGGACTGACTTTCGTCTTTGCATTTCATAAGCAACAAGTACGTAGTGGTTCAATAGGCCTTGTTTTGGTTCTCTCTGGTTAGATTAGAAATGACAAAATTGTAATTTAATATGCACTCAGTGTTTCAGAGTGAAGCGTGGCACTGTTCTTTGTTCTTTCTTTTAGTATGGTCACTAATATACAATTGTACTGTAATATATAATATAATATAATATGCATTAAAATATATAAATATATTATTATTATTGTAGTTGGTATTATTGTTTTTATTAATTCTTAAATACTATTTTATATATTTTTATATATTTTTTAGATTTGTTATTATAATCATATTGATATATAATCTCAAAATATTTGGCCAAATTTTGGTGCATCAAGAGGCCTCGCAATACCCACTTGTGCAGTCTGTTATCAGTTTTAGCGGCTGTTGTCATGGAATAACAGACCGCTATGACGCAATTTGAAGAATCAGAAAAGCAGGGAGCTGTGGAGAAAATATATATGAATGATGCATTTATTTGTAGTTTTTTAACTGTTGGAAACAGGATATAAAAGTGGACTTAAAAGATTTCTTATCCTGTTGTGCCCTCTATAGGCAATGATCAGTGGCTTGCCAAAGTCAAGCGTAAAGCGTCATGGCAGAGCATTAAAGTGGACTAGTCTGTGCAACCCCGAGACTACACTGGATGTGGCATTATTCGACACAATAAAATCCCAACAGTAAATTTTCTCCTATTTCTAACTCACTCCAAGTGCCCGTGCCACTTCTGACACAAAGGACAATATTAGCTTTTGACATTTAGAGACTTCACATTGCAAATGCAAAGAGAAGCCCATTGAAGTTGTAGTACTGTAGTAATCGCAGTGTATAAAAAAATCCTTTAGGAGTTTGCAAGCAAGATCATGTCTTGTCTTTATGTGGGTATATGTAGGTCAGGGGTTTTCGAAAATATTTTTCTCTAAAAAGGGGTCCTAACAGAAAAAAGTTGGAAACCACTGGGATGGAGAAAGAGAAATGTCTGTACTAGCATTTGTAAATCTGGTAACCCCAAATTAAAGTCCTTAAAAGACGACAAGGATGTGGCGCAAAGCTCATTTAAGAGAAGTCGTTCTTGCATCATTAATGGTAATTCCCATTGGCCATTTGGGTCCAGCTGCTTAAATTTGTAGCTCAGGGCTGAAGTGCTAACCTAGGTCACACATCTAATAATCAGGTGACCCGGGGTCCCGTTCCTTTAACAATTTTCTTTTCGTCACACTGAGAGTTAAAGACTGAGGAGAAGATGCTACCCATCCATTCTGTGTAGTTCTGTTATTTAAGTAGTTTAGTGAGATGGTTGTTAAAGCAAATAGCTGTGATTATGACGGCGTTTCGTGTATATGTGTGTCACATGTTAACGGTCTGTTTCCAGGTATAGGCTGCTAAGGATTAGTCATTGGTCTGATCATGAACAAATTAAAGCTGGCCAAATTACAACAGGGAGGTAATAAAGCCTAACAGGGCTTGCAACGATACAGACAGCCCCTTGAAAAGTGCATTATGGGTCAGTGAAGGGAAAATAATTGCTGGAGGTTATCTGTGATGCATGCAGGGTGTACCGCTTTGTTTCTGAAATGGCTTGGGTTAGGGCCATGACAGCCTCTCAGGCACAAAATGGGGCACATGTACCAATGTTAATAAATGCAGTATATGGATGGTTTCTGATTACATGAGGATTTGATTGACATCCAGACATCTTTTCATTACATGTAGAGTGTGTCGAATATCTGTGCCTCTCTTCACAAATTGTTCAGTAGGAATGATTAGAGAGGTCTGCGTGACTTCATAAACTCTCAATTAGTCCACAGTCTGACACCATTCTGGCCAGAGCAAACATTACCTAAATTTGGCACCACTTCCAGCAACTCTTCAAGACAAGCATAATTAAGCACTTCTGTGGAGGTAAATACTCTGCACTTTCTGGCTGGATTTCTATCTTGAAGTCTTAAAGCAGTAGTTATAGCTGCAGAGTTCTAAATATTGGTATAAAGCATGATGCAATTTGCAATTTATTTTGGCTAATAACTTCCCATGCAGACAAGACTAATCAAGCGAGATCTGACTGACATGTAGCCACCAACCCTGTACCGTTTGGAGTGTGTTCACTTAAAAAAAACAAAAAAGATTATTGGAGTACAGTTTATAGAAAACTATTGTAATGGGTCAGTGGTCTCTGTTAAATGTTGTGGACTGGTAAACACTTCGAAAGTTGCATGTAATTTTGGCATTGAGATTGGACCTGGAATTTTTTTTTCCACTTTCACCATTTTTGTTTGTAAAATGCAGAAAATGGTCTGTAAACGACTCTGGGTGTGCCGTCTAAATTTGCTGGCCGTGTGTCACAGGATTAATGCATGTGCTCTTTGCATTTCTGATTTTAACGCTATTGACCATATTGATCTCTGGGGTCACACGGTCAACATAGTTGTTGCAGTCGATTGCTGAAACACAGAGTTCTTCCTGTAGAGAGGTGGATTCTCATTTGACTCTCCAGCATTTTATTTCAGGTTAAACTAGGGAATTTCACCCAAGTGTTTTAGTATTTTAGTTCCTTTTAGAGTGATTTAGAGTCTACCAGATTTAAAGAGAATGCAATGAATCTCCATCTACCTTGTTATTGTGCTGTAATGGCATTTAGATGAGTGATGAGCTCTCAAGTGCTTGGGGGTTGCTGTTTACATCGTTTCTCCAATGTCTGAAACATTTTGTTGTAGATACTCAGGTTTTTGGATATACATATACCAAAAGTATTTTGTGTGCAATGACATCCACTTCTGTGTCTTCAAGCTCAGTCTTATCTATGATAGACTCATGAAGAAGAATGGAAATAAAAGTGAGGATGACAGCTTCTAAAAATAGCTTTGCTCTTGTTCTCTGAAGCACACAATTTCATAAACTCTTTCCATTTTATGGAATTCCATAATTCCATAGGCGTAATGGTTTTTATACTGTACAAACCATATATTCTATCCCCCTACACTGCCCCTGCCCCTAAACCTATCCATCACAGGAGATATTCTGCATTTTTACATTTTCAAAAAACATAACTTAGTGTGATTTATAAGATGTTTTCCTCATGGGGACCAAAAAAGGTCCCCACAAGGACAAGGATTTTGGATTTTGCCATCTTTGTGGGGATATTTTGTCACCATTAGGGTTTACAAACATATTTATATGGCTGCATCAGAAAGTAGAAAAATGATGTTTCCCAGACAGCATAGGAAGGTAGGAAGGCAGCTAGGCACTTCCGAATCCAATGATCATGTCACATCCTGTCTACTGAGAAACCTTATCTGATTGATTTTTAAAGGGAGCATATATGTAACCTTCACTGTCTATGATATCCCACAATCCTGTGCGCTCGATTCCGTGACATTAAGCTAAAAATACAATTCTGAAAATTGCACTTGGTGTTCCCATTTATGTACAAATATACATTTGTGACTATCTTTTTGTCTATATCAATGCAATTTTACTGTAGTATTGCAAAATGTGTGGTTTCTGAAGTAAAAACTATGAATTGACATAATTTAGTTGACAAATATTGACAAATATTTTGTAAAATGTGAGGTCAGTAGCCGCTGCTCCCTCTACACGAGTATGTGTAATCGCAACAGTCAGAAGTGAAAGCAAAAAGCAAGCATGCATTCAAAAGTGAATTCGAAGCCCTGTGTATTGACCAGTAGGCATTTCTGGCAACCGCAGCTGCCTTTTTTTACCATAAATTTTACAGTATTTTTTAACAGTGTAGATTACACAACATCATATTTTTGTTGTTGTAAAACGTACTTGTATAATTGCATTTTTAGCGGAAAAAGATGCTCTCTAAACACTCTCTCTTTGGAGTGTTGTGACTGTCAGTAAATGCCCAGTGACAGAGACTGAAGCAACTGATTTCATTAAGTCAGGCCCATTTGCTTGTAATGAAGTGCAGCATTTGAAAGGCTGACAGGCTTGTGCTATAAGCCAAGTGCACAGTACAAGATTGACTCTTGTTGTCCTTTGATGTTTTGAGTCAGTGATGAACTCTGTGACAAGAAGTCCCAGACTGTAGCCAACATTGCAGATGCTCTTCAAATGTGCACACTTATTAAACACACTGAGGCTAGTTGCAGCTCTGACTGTTTTCACACTGGTTTAGTACAACTGAATTTATTAAATCATGTTTATGCTTGGAATAAGACCTGCAATATCTAAAGTTATTTTGTTTGTTAAATATGTTTTTCGATGATCTTGTAATGCAATTGCTTTTGCGGATAGTTGTGCACACAGACATGACAAAACATGAAATTGTGTCTTTAAGTATGCACAGGCTGGTGAGCTTTTAGTCTTGTAGTGTGCAATAGGCATTACTGAACGCATACACAGGAAATTGGATGGACCGAAACCATTGAGAAAGTCTAGTTCAGATGTTCCAGACAAAGTGAAAGCTCTTCAGTGCATTAGCATGTCTCTGACTGCTGTAGTAGTGTGAGAGGGTGTGTGTCTGCAGTTTTGACAGCCAACTGAGCATGTCTTTATTTATGTATTTCATATAAATCCATTACCTCCATCCTTCTGGACTATCAGCTGAATTTCGCAGATGTCTAAAAGCAGTGTCTGGCAGCATTCTAGCAGTGTGCCTCATCTGTCCTTCTCTCTTAAAGGGATAGTTCACTCAAAAATAAAAAATCCTGTCATAATTTACTCAACCTCATAATGTTTAAACTGTTTTTGTAAATAAAATGAAAGTCAAATAGTTCCAAAACAACATTTGGTCCCCACTGACTTTCACTATATGACATTTTTCAAAGTATCTTCTTTTATGTTCCACAGGAGAAAATATGGGAACGACATGTGGACGAGTAAATAATGACAGAACTTTAATTTTTAGGTTGACTGTCCCTTTAAGGCTGGTTCACGTTCCCAACAAAGGGATCAAGGTTTGGCGGGTTAGTATGGTCTTGCATTAGCACCTGCTTGATACAAACTATGGCAGTTTAGTATTCCCACATTATGATAGCCATGCAAAAGTATCTGTATCAGATTATATTTTGGTAACATGTAAAATTGCCAGTATTTAATCATTACAGAGGCACTTAAAAGTATGAAATGGATTTGTATTGTTCCCTGGCTGCTTTTACTGTCACAGCCCAGGGTTTGGGTCTGTACATGTTATTGTACTGTCATCGGGTAAGTAGCCAACAATTACATAATTTTCTTGCAGCTCCAAAATGATTCGTCACATGGCATTCATGGCTCAGGTGAATAGCTCAAAACAACAGTGTTAACACACTGATCCAAACAAAACACAACAGCTGTTCAATGAGGCAGTGTGAACTAGTCTTTAGATAGAAGAGTGTGTATAGATGTATTAGTGATAGTCATTGGGTTCACTTATGTGTATACACTGAGTACCCAGAGAGCTGAGGTCACAAAAGCAATGAAGCCTCATAAAGCAACGTGTTAACCAGGCATTCACATAATTGAGCCTTTGCTGTGTTCAGCATATCTGTCCCTCTCCATTCTCATTCCTGTCTCCTCATCCTAGAGGGTGTGGGATTATTCCTGGTGAGTCCACAGGCGTGATACCTGTTTTTGCACATCTCTGCTTTAGATCAGTCTGCCACCGACGCCTACATGTTGTCAAGGTGGAGGCATTGATGCATATTTGTACATAATATGATATGCAATAAAACAGTGTGGCATTAATCCAAAACCAGAATGTTCCTTGTTTTTATCTCCATCAGCACCTCTTTTATTAATAATGCAGCCTTGCACTTTTTTCTGTTGTCTGCCATGTTGTGTTCTTGTTAAAGGATCCAGTACATTCTATATAAAGACAATAATTTTGGCACTGAATGCTGTAAAAAGTGTTGTTTATGCCAGTGCTCTGTGATTAGAGGGACAGTGTTGGTGGATTTCTGTTTGGAGTTTAATGACTGGAGACCCCTCAGAGAAAAGACAGCTTCTATGAGGAGCCACACCACAGGACACCGCCTGACACCACTGGAGCTACACACACACACACACACACACACACACACACACACACACACACACACACACACACACACAACACACATACCTACACATGCTTATCCTAGCAAACAATAACCTGTATATTACATATTCAATATTTGAACATGTTTATTATATAATCCATATATAGATGGAATTATATCATATTAAACCTTATTAGCGTTAAAAGTGCAGTATGTAATATTGACAGTTAGCAATAATTCAAAATACTGGAGAGGTGTTTCCCCTGCCCCCTCTTCCTCGGATTTGGTAAACACAATTTACAATGGAAGACTGGAGACTTAAGTACTATTAGTACAGGATTAGTATTATCTGGGGACCACGTGTAATTTAGAAATTACCCCCCCACATCTGAATTTTGCGTGGCACATTCGAACTGGATAAGCAATGCCTGTGATTTTACTCAAATTTACTGACTTATCTTCTAAATATGATTTCAAGACTTGGAAATGTTTGTTGTTATCTATATATTTGTATGATACAGGCTATCATAAATAGAAAAATTTCCTTACCGCATGTTGCTATATGTTATTTAGGCTTACTGCGATAGCCTACATCACTTTCCCACCATTGTTTAGATTTTTTTCAAGCATTTATCCACATTTTAATATGCTCCCGTTCATAGAGATTTTTCTATGGATGCCTAGGCTTTTTAGGTCGAGTAGAATCTGTGATCTCTGACCCACTTTGTTTGCTGGCTTTCATGGCTGCAATACTCTGTGTTTTTCCCCCAATTGGCAAACCGGGGTGTGGCAATTCTATTGGGTAAATTGGCGGTGGGTGGAATCACACAGACCAAAACAAAAACAGACATTCCGACACAGAATGCACATTTCAAAGTAAAATAACTTGTTTTTCTTAGTTTCCTAAATATCTGCAAACATATTCTGGTATTTTTATGTTTTAGTACAGTCAAAAAATGACATACAGCACCTTTAATAATGTCATCCCATTAGGTAACCATGATCAACCTATTAGGTATCCATCCAGTTCCACCTAGGGACCAATTTGTTAGTATGTGTCTAAAAAAACACTTTACTGGTGCTCCAGTAACATGTACCAATTCCCTGTTCAGTGCACTGATACACTTAGAATGCATTTAAAAGTGTGAACTGGAGCGATGTAGTTTTTTTCACAGCGCGTAACTCGTTTGTCCAGTGGTTCTCAACCAAGGACCCCTAGCCTGGTATCTGGTCAGAGTCTGATACTGCTCTATTGGGCTGTGATTATAGGGCTTGTTTCAACCAAACCAGGAAAGAAAATGCGACTGCACGTAATTGGATACACCTACAACCAAACAAAGCAATGGAGTAAGTGACGTTTGTTGACTTGTGCGACTGTGACGCATATCAACAGAACTCAGCTGCACACAAGCTGGAAGAAGTAGAAGAAGAAGATGAATGTAAACGATCTTTGCCTGGTGTTGTAAAAAGAATTTCAGGATACATGGAGTACATGCCAACACAATCATCATTTTTGAGAGATATAGTAAAGGTGAAAGCAAATACGAACAAGTTCTCCATTTAGGATTAGAACGAATTCAGCCCAATCGCTCTTTGGTGACGTTACTGTTGATCTGTCCGTCATCATATAAAGCCGGCCCTGACAATTTGATTGGTTCAAACAGCTCTGATTTGAGCATAGTTGCTCTACAAAGGATCAAGTCCAGACCGAACTTCCCGACCTCAAAAGTTCTGTGCAGGGCAAATTTCGGCTGCCATCCATCCAGGCTAAAGGACCCCAATTGTCCACAACAATATTCAAAGGCTCTATGATTTTCAAGCTGATTGTGAATTGAGGGATAAAGATTAATATAAATGAATGTTGTTAAATTAGTTAACTTAAAGCGATAGTTCACCCAAAAATAAAAATTAGCACATGATTTACACACCCTCAAGTCATCCTAGGTCTATATGAGATTCTTCTTTCCCTAACCCTAACCCAGACGAAAACAATCTTGAGTTATATTACAAAATTCCAGGCTAATCCAAGCATTAGAATTGCAGTAATAGTTGCTCTGTTTTGAAGTCCATAAAAAGTGCATCTGCCCATCAAATAACGTGCTCCACGCGGCTCTGGTGTGTTAATAAAGGCCTTCTGATGAACGAGCCAATGCGTTTGTGTAAGAAAAATATCCATATTTAAAACTTTGTCAAGTTAACTTTTGGCCGACCGCTTCCCTGTTCAATTTATGGAAAAATTGTTGAAAGTCCCCCTGCCGATCGAAAGACTAGCGTGACCAGGTAGGCTCGTCTTGACGTCACGTACGCATCTTGAGTTTCACTTTCAACGTTCAACACTTTTCCACGGAAGGCGGTCGGCCTAAAGTTTACCTGATATGGATATGGATTTACCTGCATTTTAAATATAGATATTCTTCTTACACAAACGCGTCGATTCGCTTCAGAAGGCATCTCATGAAAAGTGCATCTGTGATTTCAAAGTAATAATTCATAAATAGTAACATGCTATATTGCACAATTCTGCCGTACCGTTACTGAACTGGCGCAACAGAAGAGCTCTAAATCTGGTTTAAAAGTCTGATCACTGCACATGTAGCTCAAGGGACAGATGGCCCTTCTGCCATCCTGTCCTGCTGCTCTCCTGTACCCCATCTCTGTTCTCATCCTGTCCTGGCACACAGAAAGAGTAACACTCTTTGGCCCCAACAGTCCTCTCCTATATTTATCACAGTTTCAAGCTCTTCTTTACCCTCTGGCATACTATGCTGCATGCCTACACACCATCTCCAGGTGACCTGACCTATATGAGCTCACCGGACGCTACACTAATTGCCCTGACACGATGCTATTCTAGCATGTTCTTCACATAATTATGTTGTGCTTTCTGCTGAGCTTGAGAACAGGACTTAGCTTGAACGACAGCATGTGACATGATGTCGTGAAGCAAACTGTGGTCACTTATGCTGAGACAAGGGACTTGATTTATTCAGAGGCTGAGGTGGGCTACACGAATGTGCAGGAAAGGTTATTTTTCCAGCCTGTGGAGAAACTGATGACTTTCCGCACACGCTGGCTGCACACTGCAGTCAATGAAACCTAAGGCTGTAAGAGCACTGCACCGTGGCACGTGTGAGAGGGCGAAAAGAGTGATGGCATGCAGCTCACATCTTCATGTTTCTGTTTCACATCTTGCTCCTCCTGTATGTTGCCTGTAAACAGAGGATGTAGCAGCAGTTCAGACTGCTTGTAGTGTGGCTGTCTCTCTTTGCTTCTCTCTTGACTTCTTTTACGGCAGCATCCAAGCTTGTTTTTTGTCTGTGCATGTCATAGCACATATTTAAAAACCTCAAACATTTGCATCCTTATGAAAGATATATTTTAACATCTCAATGTTTTTCTTAATCAGCAATATGTTTAAATATACATATACAATATGTTTAAATATACATATACAATACATTTACATTTACTTTACATACATACACATATACATTTCAGAGCTGCATATGGCTAAAAAAACAACAGCATTTATGTGAAATATAATTTTTGTAACATTTATACCACACATCTTTACTGTCACTTTTGATAATTTAAAGGGCACCGATTATGCCCCTTTTTACAAGATGTAATAAAAGTCTCAGGTGTCCCCAGAGTGTATCTGTGAATTGTCGGATCAAAATTCCTAACAGACCGTTTAATATACAATTTAATCCATCCATCCATCCATTATCTTCCGCTTATCCGGGGCCGGGTCGCGGGGGCAACAGTCTAAGCAGAGATGCCCAGACTTCCCTCTCCCTAGCCACTTCCTCCAGCTCTTCCGGGGGAACCCCGAGGCGTTCCCAGACCAGCCGGGAGACGTAATCCCTCCAGCGTGTCCTAGGTCTTCCCCGGGGCCTCCTCCCGGTGGGACGTGCCTGGAACACCTCCCTGGGAAGGCGTCCAGGAGGCATCCGAAATAGATGCCCTAGCCACCTCAGCTGGCTCCTCTCGATGTGGAGGAGCAATGGCTCTACTCTGAGCTCCTCCCGAGTGACCGAGCTTCTCACCCTATCTCTAAGGGAGCGCCCAGCCACCCTACGGAGAAAGCTCATTTCGGCCACCTGTATCCGGGATCTTGTCCTTTCGGTCATGACCCACAGCTCATGACCATAGGTGAGAGTAGGAACGTAGATCGACCGGTAAATCGAGAGCTTTGCCTTACAGCTCAGCTCCTTCTTCACCACGACAGACCGATACATCGACTGCATTACTGCAGAAGCTGCACCGATCCGCCTGTCGATCTCGTTCCATCCTTCCCTCACTCGTGAACAAGACCCCAAGATACCTGAACTCCTCCACTTGGGGCAGGAACTCTCCTACCAACCTGAAGTGGGCAATCCACCCTTTTCCGACTGAGAACCATGGCCTCGGACTTGGAGGTGCTGATTCTCATCCCAGCCGCTTCACACTCGGCTGCAAACCGCCCCAGTGCACGCTGAAGGTCCTGGTATGAGGAGGCCAACACGACAACATCATCCGCAAAAAGCAGCGACGAAATCGTATGGTCCCCAAACCGGACACTCTCCGGCCCTTGGCTGCGGCTAGAAATTCTGTCCATAAAAATTATGAACAGAACCGGTGACAAAGGGCAGCCCTGCCGGAGTCCAACATGCACCGGGAACAGGTCTGACTTACTGCCGGCAATGCGAACCAAGCTCTTGCTCCGGTCATACAGGGAACGAACAGTCGAAGTATATACTACAATTTATTACATTATATATTACAATTTAATATATAATTAAAAAAATGCCAGTTTTTGGGTTTGAAAAAAATGAGCTGTTTTATGTGTGTCTCCTTTAAATGCAAATGAACTGCTGCTCCCCACCCCAGAAGGCAGAGCCTTCACAGCTTGTGAACACGCCAATGAAAACTAAAACATGATATATCTTTATCTGTATACACCGTTTGATCATCTCTATTGCGGCCCACGTGACACTGTAGTTCTTCATCATCATGAAATATTATCATCTGCATGCGTTTTAAAGCCATATCACTCTCAACTTGAGCGCTCACACTTAACGCATGCGCTGAGAGTAGACTAGACTAGTTCTCTTTCATGCGATTAAAATGCACACAAGGTTATGTCAGAAACACACAAAGTTCACATGAAAACAGTTGGTTATGGCTGTGCACGTATGCAGCAAGTTATGAAGGACCAAACCTGCAGAAATTAAAAATGTATTAATTAATTAATGAATAAGTAAATAAATGAATAAATATACGAATATGTAAATGAATAAGCAGATAGATGGATAAATAAATGTTATAATAGGAAAATAAATAAAATAAACGACTTATGATTTAATAAATGAAATATGATACATTTTGAATCAAATACAATTTTTTTATTGTCTCTCATAATTTATTATTTTCTGCTTTTATTTATTTGTTAATTAATTTTAATATTTATATATATTTATTTTTATATTTATGCATTCATTTATTTTTACATTAATTTATTCCCACATGCATTCATTTTTACATTTATTTATTAATTCATTTATTTTTACTTTTCCGTGTGCAACATGGGAATGAGGAGGGTGGTCCCTGTGTAGCTTCAGCACATCATTGGTTGAGAGATCACGCCTAGAATCGTCAGACCAGCTAAGCGATAGAGGAGAGTTTAGCTGGTTTAGTTAATGACGGCTAGTTCTAACGGTTCTTACAGACACCAAACAACTTATCAATGTTTCCAGCAGTTTGACCCATTGAGAGATAAGTTTCCATGGTACTTATCGGAAGCAAGTAGCCGACGATGGACGTCACATCTAACCGTAAAACCATCTGACATCTGACTGATTTTGAATGTGCTGGGAAATGCCTTACAATTCATTCTGTATTTCCAAATTCATATCGGAATATAGCCCCCCTAAAACATCGAATTTGATGCGTTGGTTTCAACTTAATTGTTTAAACTGCGCAACTCTCTAACGTTAGCTATTTGTGAAACGTCCGCCAGTATACATGCAAGAGCTACAATACTGTACTGTCGAGTTCAAAATCTTCGAGTCAGGTGGGACACTAAGTTTTATTGAAACTTATCTCTCAATGGGTCAAATTGCTGGCAACATTGATAAGTTGTTTGGTGTCTGTGAAAGAACTATCCGGCCGCAATTTACTTTGAAACTCTCCTCTATTGCTCTATCAATTCTATGTGTGAGCTCTTAACCAATGATGCGCTGAAGCTACACAGGGACCACCCTCCTCATTTCCATGTTGCACATGGAAAAGTAAAAATAAAGGAACCAATAAATAAATAAATGTAAAAATAAATACATGTGGGAATAAATAAATGTAAAATAAATATATAAATATAACAATACATTTAAAAATTAATTAACAATAAATAAAAATATATATATTTAGTAAAAAAGTATAAAAGCAGAAAATAATAAATTAAGGGAAAAATAATACATTTTATTTGATTTAAAATAATCATTTATTTTATGAAGTCGTTTTTTTCTGTTATTTATTTTCCTATTATCACATGTATTTGTCTATCTGTTTATAAATTTACATATTTGTATATTTATTAATTTATTCATGTATTTACTTATTCATTCATTAATTTATTTACTTTTAATTTCTGCAGGTTTGGTCTTCCATACAAGTACAGAAATCCTGTGTGTATGTTAGATCTGTGTAACGTTACTAAAGTGAAAGCAGTGTAATTTACTGTAGCCTACCTACTGCTATATATGCTGTCAAACAAAAAAAGATAAACAGAAAATCACTCACTGCTCTTGACGGAATGAACTTTAGCACATTTCTTACTTGAATATTGCTGTTAAATATTCTGGTAAGGAGATAAATGGCAGACTTTGTACTGCTCTGAGGGCGGGGTGTATGCTAATACGGCAGTGTTGATTAACACTTGTGGGCGGGGCCTGTAAAATGTGACATCACATTTCCCAGAATCTGCACACGGCTTGTTCTGAGACACTGCTTATGATTAATAGGGATTTAAAAAATGGAGTGGGTGGATTTTTACCATTATAGGGTGGTTGTGTACACACACTGCCAACACACATTCAATGGTCGTTCAAACACCATGTAAAAGTGAATTTTGCATAATAGGTGCCCTTAAATGCATCCTTGCTGATTACAATTCTAACTTTCTTAAAATAAATCTTACTCACACCAAACTAGTGTTTGTGTGTATTCTTCAAAATGTTCTGTTACTGTGTCAATAACAATGTTTGATTTGTCTCATTTGTGTCTCAAGAAATTTTTAGGAATTCAAAGGAGAGCCCTCTGAACATTACATCTTTGGTAGTGGCTTTCTGTTTTTTCCTGAACAGGTTTCATCTTTTAACACTTTGTTTACTATAATGCATGACATGCTTGTTACAATAAAATCTTCTACATCTCCTTCCATTTTTCCATCTAGTAACGGGTCCTTTGCACTTCCTGTAATTTGCACACACTGCCTACTTAAATGCCTGGTTGCCTTTTAGATAGTCCTGATAATCTATCTCATAATGACTTAACAGTAGTGACCACAATCCTTGTAACCAGTTATAGCCACTAGATCTTTAAAAAGGTTGAGTTTAATTGTTTGTCCCTAAAGAATAAGTGAGTGCTGAAATTTGAGCAGGCCATAATTACAAGATTGCTGCTATTATATATTAATATGCATTTCTACACTATTCAGAGATAGAGTTAAAAGCTAATTAAGTTGTTTGTCTTTTGCAATGCATTATCTCCACCCACTTCCACGTGTTAATGAGCTGTTGCCTTCACACTGCTGCTCTGGAATATCATTGGAGATGGGACTTCAACATCAGTGTTCCGGCTGAGGTCACCTTGTGTACGGTGGATCTTTGATCTCTTTGTGAAGGAAGCTTAGCACTAGCAGCAGGGTTAAAGCATTGTGGGGGAGGAATGTTTATATGAATGAGTATAATGTAATGACTGTACAATTCACAGTGCATGAGACTCTGGGCAGAGGAGCACCAAACACATCACCGCCTCATACTGAGGACAGTCTGTTTGTAAATGTAGTGTCAGAGAGCATTTATCTTTGAATAGGCAATTCACCCTCACCCGTATGTTGTTATATGGCTTTCATTCTTCAGGAGGCGCAAAAGGAGAAATTCTGAAGGATGTACCTGTGCTTTTTTATGTAAAATGGGGACTTACACGTGTCTACACCAAAAGCAAGCTCCACAAAGTGACAAAAGACAGTAGAACCCATTATAACCAGTGATGGTGTCTTTATTAGATGTAGCAACATGACAAATCCCCAACAATAAACTGATGCGTATTCTTTTTGTGACATCCTTTAAGCATGTGTGCTGCTGCTGACATGAAGGACAAATGGCTTTGCAATGGTCGCTTTGTCGTGTCTCGTGTAGACTTTCAGTATTGAAGCTTTCAATCTTCATAATTGATGCAAAACAATGTAAAAGTTATCATTTGTTCACAAATGAGGCATCTTTCATGAACTGATGTCAAGATTTTGGAAAGTTTTAAGATATACTTAAATTTCAATCTGTCACATGAGTTGTATTTGCTATGATACTTTTATGGTGTTTTTGCATCTTGAAGGCTTCAGACTCCATTCATTGTAATTGCATGGATAAGCGCGACTATAGCACATCTTTTGAACTTTCCACAGGAGAAAGTTACAATATGTTCACAACGTGAACGTTCATGAAAGTGAAAAAATGGACAACTTTTTCATTGTTTTGCATCACGACATGTGAACGTCCCTGATATTTTACTGCTGAAGCCACTGGCATTTTGAGTATTTCTGTAAGATGTTGCAGTGGTCAGGCGGTGCAAGGCAGAGCTCTCAGAAACATTCAGAATTTACAATTTGTAATTAGGAAATCTATGAGGACATTAACTTTTTATAAGTCAGAAGTCTACTTTACCTTTGTACATCATTTTAATTTTTGGGTGAACTATCCCCTTAAAGAGTTGTAAATTCCTGGCTATTCGTTTTTAAAGCTTACATTTCATGGCAGTGTAATTTTGATAAATGAACAGAGCTGTCTTGTGACTGTAATGGAGGTTTTTATGAGGATGCTTCTGATGGATTATATGGAGGGTGTTGTGTCAAAACTTGTAGAGCTTAGTGAAGACATATCCTCAAGAGTTGACCTTAAGCCTCTTCTGCTACTCCTCCTCAGCATTTCTCAAGACATCTGCATTCAGCTGACTTTGAGTTTTTCTAGTTCTATTGCAGCCTCTGACACTTCAACAAATAATGAAAGCATTTCCACAAATTTTTCATTCATTTTCCTACAATTTCTGTTTCTCTTTACTTTGATGTCATTGTCTGTCTGGTCTTCTTTTGGTTTGGTGAATGTATTGTTAGTGCCGGTTCACTCGGGATGCAAGACACAGGTCAGTGGAATGGAAAAAAAGCACAGTCTAATGACACTTTTTTGTTGTTTTTTTACGTGGAGAATTCCCCAAAATTTTAATTATCCCTTCATTTTCACCTTACGAAGAAAGTGTAATGCCTCTCTCAGTTTAAAATGCTTGCATTATGTCCGCCATCATCGTTGTGGCAGTTAAGTTTTTTTGTAAATTGAATACGGAAGGCGGTCCGCTGGAATCTAGATATTTTACTTTATAATGTGTTAAAGCTGCAGTAGGTAACTTTAGTAAAAAATTTATAATTTGTTAAACCTGTCATTATGTCCTGACAGTAGAATATGAGACAGGTAATCTGTGAAAAAAGTGGTCTCCCAGTGGTCCTATTTTTGCAGAAATACACAGCTCCTGGTAAGAAACAACCAATCAGAGCCAGGAGGAGTGTCTTAGCATTGTCAATCAAGCTGATCACACCCCTCTAATGCACAGCACGTACAGGCGTTCAAATCCAAGATTACCGGTGTGCCGCAGCTTTGACTCAGTGTCAAAACTCTAGCCGCATAACATACAGGTAAAATGTCATGCACTGTGCAAAGCAACTATTGAAACCTACTAATTCACTGGCTTGTCACGTTGCTGAAATAATGTACTAGCAAACCTTATTTACATATCGATAGAATAATTACTTGCATACTGTAACGTTAGTTACCGTACTATTATCTTACTAGCTATTTATTACTTAAAAAATAGTGCAAGGTCATATAGTTACATTACATGTATTACAAAATACGTAATGTTTTGAGGACCAAGTTTATAGTCAAAGTATGGGCAGGCCATAGTCAATGTAAATCATATTGTTGATGTTTCGTCTGTAACAGTGAATGTGCCATAACTGTTTATCCGCCGTCATCGGTGGCCCTGTTCATGGCAGGCTCCGTTGTGATGGGGGAGGAGCTGTGGAGGGAGGGCTGTAGCGCAGCAGAGAGCAAGGGGGAGTGACCTGTGAGTTGTACTTGTTCAAATTTTCAGGCTAAGTCAATATTTTCTAAAAACTTCCTACTGCAGCTTTAAATATTTGTATTTTTCTTACAAAAATCCATCGTTTCGCTTCAGAAGACCTTTATTAACCCACCAATTTATTAGCCATGTGGATTTTTTTGAGCTTCAACTGCCATTATAATGCTTTGATTAGCCAGGATATTTTTTGATGTAACTCCGATTGTATTCGTCTGAAAGAAAAATGTTGTACACACTTAGGAGGCCTTGAGGGTGAGTAAATCATGGGGTAATTTTCATTTCTGGGTGAACTATCCCTTTAACTTCAGTTTTTAGAATGCTGTGTCATGCGCAATATACGGCAATAGTTAAATATGTACATCTAGAGTAGTGTTTCTCAATGGGGGCGTTCAGAGAACATCGGGTGGTGCTGGAATTAATCTTTTTGAAAGGGAGGTGTTCCTGGGGGGTGTTTGTTTAATGTGAGTTTACATCATGATTTACACTCGTAACCAAATGCAAAAGAAAATGGTTATTTTGCATCATTCTAACCTCCTGTGTCCACACTTTTTTACAGTCTATGGTCTACACAGTTGGATCCTGATACATCAAAGCTAACGTTCCAAATTATTTTGTGTTGTTGCCAGTAGCTCAAGCGTGGTGATCCAGTGCATCACAAATAGAACGTATACTATTTTTACTCTGTGATTTGATGCATGTCCAATGTGGACAGAATCGCTTATTTTAATGAATTCTATCATGTGCGCCGTTCGCGACCCGTCTAGTAGAGGGCATAACCTGCCAGTTTATACCAATGCAACTAGAATCGACTGTGTATCATTTTCCATGGCAACGACTAGCGTCTCTGTCAGGTTTCTGTATGGCAGCTGCCACACAGAAAGATAAATATTATTTTACATGAGAATTATAGGATAGGAAGAATAAACATATCATAGCACATATCCTGAACAGAATTTTGTTACAAGTCTTTTTAACTTTTGGGGCAGCAGGGGTCAGATTTTTAAAGGAACCTGAACATTGTCAAAGTCATTGTAAATCAATTCATTGTTGAATACATTTAAGGAATCCTTGCTGAATGAAAGTATCAGTTTCTTTAAAAAAAAAAAAGGAAGAAGAAAAAAATTATACCCACCCCAAACATTTAAATGGTAGTATAAATAATCGGCCTAAATTTAATAAACACAGATTAATAATTAACATTAAAATTAAGGGAAGACAATTAGACAACATTTTATTTGATGGGGGGCCCAAAAAAGATTGCGAACCACCGATCTAGAGCCTGTTTACATTAAAAACAATGCAAAAGCACAGTGGAATCAAAAACACATTCTGTGTGAATGGCCTCTTAAAGGCCAGCGTTCGGCACAGATATTGACCACCTATCCTGCCGGTGCTTTCTTGCGTGAATGTGGCTGAACATATGTGGGAGCTGTTCTCTGTGTGATTTATGCACTCTTAATCATTGTTGTGCACATGTGTGAAAGACAGAAGGAGAGGGAGATATGAGCGCAAGCTGTAGTCTTTGCATCTGCTGTCAGTGTTTTGTAAAAGAGTAGTTCAGCTCCCAGCCCTGTCCTGACGAGTGTCTTTTCAGATAACCCTGTATGCCTACAGCAGCTGCCAGGCACACATGCATACTTCAAAAACATTAACTAAATCTTTAAAATGCCCTGATAAACACTAAAGTACTCATTTTTTGTATGCCGTTCACAACCCCATTTTACTTTCAGAGTAACGTTTTTCAGAGTAAAGACCAGAAATGTGCATTAAGTAAGTAGTATAGGGGGCTTAAAGGGGCATACAAAACTACAAAAGGTAAAAATTACAACACCAAACTATACATGTAACATGTATTTCTGATTATATCACACATGAACTGGCCTCATTTGTACCGTTTAATGTTTTCAATGGATAAATGGTGTTTTGGAATATTTGATTTCTTTCAATGACAGGATTTTATGACAGACAAGTCAGGACAGATATTAACATTAAAGAACATCAGGTGCAATGACTTGTGAGCAGAGGATGTGAGGTAACATTAAGGTCACCATTAAAGAGTCATGTCAGTTTATGAGGCAGCAAATGGTTGATGGGCCATATTACAGCGGCAGGCCTGAATCTCGAGGTGGCAGACATCACACCTACTCACAGAAAAAGAGAATGAGAGAGAAATATGATGGCATGCTGAACGAGGAGGAATGGAGCGTGAGAGCATTGCTGATTTATAAATGAGGTTACTAACATCTGCACTTGACACCTTCACAAGGTGACCGAAAAGAAAAACGAAGTCCTGTGTGAATGCTAACATTTTAACCAAAAGCACTCGCATACATGCATATTGGTTTTTGGTATCAATTGTCAGCTTTAAACATCTTCAGTAACTATTTCTTTGCTCAGTTTTTATCTGAGTAAGTGTTAGTTGTGTTTACTAGTCTCAGCCTCAGATGGTACATCTGCACTCAGTTTATTGACTGGCTGATTCAGCCATTTTTATGAGAAGTTGAATTCTGGTTGGCTAGCTTATGCTACTTCTAGGGGCATGGAGGGTTTTTTTTTTCACTACAAAAATTAAGTCAAGGTCCTGGGGTTCATACAGTTGCCATTTTAAGAAAAAAAATTATCAGTGGATTTGCCAAAGCTTGCAACGTTAGTAGCATCAGAGGTTTTAAAATAAAATAATTGTTTATTGAAATAAATCTGAAAGAGAATATACATTTTAGATTAAACACTTTAAAAGTAAGCCTATATAAATAATGATAAAATAACACTTGAATTCCATTTAAAGTATATCCACTGTTATCTTGTAAGCATTTTTTGAATTCATTACTTTTTATGGTATTTTCTGCAATGTTGATCACGTGTCACTATTTAAAAACCTTATATGATTTTTCCATGCCTACCTTATGTATTATATTGTTACCCATGTAGATAAAACCGCCCCTAAACAGGACATAAAATAATCTACATGTCTTTGCCAGAATAAGCAGACTTTTTGGTGCAGTACACAGCAGAGGTGGTTGCATACGCCAAAATTCAGTTTTACCCATTTCTCCATCTGTTCACTGCATTTTCACCTTTTTTCTCTCTCTCTCTTGTTGCTCAAATGCCTCTTCTTGCTGCACATGTACTCTTATTGACCTCCTGAGGTTCATAAAGACACTGCAGTGCTCTGCTGTAAACGAAAGCGTCGGCAGTTCTTTTGAGGTTGTGTTCGTTGTTGAACCCTAACATCATCTCTCATCTTACCTCTGAGGAGCCCTAAGTTGATTATTACAGTTACAAGGTTGTTATCATGGCTGCTCTAAGAATAACAAAGACCCTGCGGGACTCTCTTTCCACAGCTGGATGGGGCTCTGAAATAGCCTCCCCCTGACCCCCATCCCCTCACTCCCCTCCTCCATTTTGAATCAGCAATTAGCTGCTGTTCTTCACCAGATCCATCTAGAGGAAGTAATGGCATGAATTGACGTGGCAAGAATGAATTAACTGGCAGGATTACTAGTGTTTGTTTGGGAATGTCTGAACACACTTCATTATGGAGAGCCTTTATAAAGCCTGTGCAGCAAGACACAACTCACTACCTTAAAGCCAAACCAATGCTATTATCAAGGGTTGTAGCGATTCCCTCGTGCCATGATTCAATACACGTCACAATACTGAACTCTAGGGACACGTCACAATACTGAACTCTTGGGGTGTAACGATATTCAAACCAAACCGAAAAACCGCGATACACCACCCACCCGATACTCTCATGTTGAACCGAACGTGCCTCGCCCCTTTTGCACCGGCCTAGCTCTCACTTCACCTTATGCCACAAAATTATGTTTTTCTTCCTTGACATTTGATTAAATGGTAATTAGTACACTTTTAACAACTAATAAGAGCTGTATTTTTTTTTACAAAATATTATTATTATATTATTTACTAAATATAAACTAACTTGTGTCTTCAAAGTGCTTGTCACGTGACTTGAGTGATCGCTCAAGTTGCATGGTGGAAGGACAAAAAGAGCAAACGTTAGTTTCCCCATTTAGCCAGGCTGGCTAAATGCTACATCTAAGTCCCAGCAACATCGTCATTTTCGTAGCTTGTTACGAAATAAAAAGTCTCTCTTGCCTCAGAAATCCACATTCCTCTCATGCTAGTCGCTATACTGTGCTCGTGGCGCACTCTTCAATTACACGCACAAATGCGGTGGCACGTGCTGTATATCACTTCATAAAGCACAAAAGAGACTAAGCAACTTTACGTTGTCAATTCGTAAGTCATGAAATATAGTAAAGTACCAATAAATCACGTAACTTGTTTGACATGTAAATGCAGTCCATTTACATTTTGTGTTACATTGGGGGTGGAAATGAATAGGCTTGGATATGGTGCTGGTAACCTTAACACAGGACAATTGTGACACCAAAAATATTAATGAATAATTTTTTAGACAAATATGCTTGCTCTCTGTCACTGACTAGATCAATTTAAAATAATGTAGGCCACTTTTTACTGGTAACATTTGGCATTATCAGGAAGCAATAGTGAGTACTCCAGAAAATGTTTTACTGGAGTAGATGCCATTTACATTAAGTGCAAATAACCCACCTTGTTTACTAAACCAAACGTCTGGTTGGGACAGTCAAAGTTACAGAAGACACCAAGTTAGTTACAGCAGCAATAGTGGTGGGATAAGGCATATGGCGAAAAAGTTCTGATGCAAATCAACCCGAGGTTTGAAACTGTCTTTTGCCAAAAACTCACTCTACTCCTTTCCCATCACATATCAGATCGGAAAGGCATTTATTTTCAATAAAAATTAAGACAATATTAAAAAAGTGGAAATAAAGCATCTAACATGTTTAATATTAAAGTGTTTAATGATTAGGGGTAAGTGAGCAGACATGCACTGAATTAGAGATGGTAAAAGTGTGTGGGTCCCATATCATTGGTCTTAAAAAGTGGGTGGGTCTCGTTCCACCCGCATACAATGGTTCTGACGCCCATGTATATAGTAGTTAAATGTAGTACTGACACTAAACTCTCTAAACTTGAATTTTCTTCTTAGTAATTTAATTTAAATTTTTGGTGAACTATACAATACAGATTGTCACTATCTACGCTACCACTGTCTTTCTACTCTGATCAACCTATCAGACTAAGTGGGGAACCTTCCTTCAATTTGTCTAATAAATTATAAATATTTATAAATAAATAATATTTTAGCTTTGGTGTAGACAAACATGGACATGCATTATTTCCTTCTACATGCATTGTATCCTGTACTTTTTTGTGACTTCAAACTTTATTGTGTGTGTGTCTCAGTTTATTGATTAAATCAAACCAATATCATACTTTATTGAGGATAGGGATTAGCATTCTGATACCATGTAGATTGTTCATATTTGACTAAATATATTCTCCTGTAAATCCTGTTTGAAGTTATTCTTGGATTATCAAGTATGTTGTATGTATGACCATTGTTTGAACATTTCTGTTGAAAAGCATGCTGTGTTAGTTCACGCTGAAGCACATTGTAAATGACCAATTATTGAGTTATGTCTGATCTTTACTTACAGACATTCAGTGGTCAGTGGTACTGATCAGGGCCGCAGTCAGCGCAAATCACTGTGACTTTAATGCAGATGAGCTTGTGTTTAATCGCACCTGTAATCTTAATGCTGAATTATTTATGAGCTGCGGTCTAAATCTGGAAGCTGACAGAGAGCTAAATTTGAATAATGTTAAAAGGAGAAACAAGACATGAGGTTTGCATATCCTCTAAGCGTTCTGTCTGCATGTTACATCATCACTATTTGTCCTCACACTGGACAGTGAGGATAAGCTCTCTGACAATCACTGATGCTAATTGAGAATGATACTCTTTTGCTAAACCTAGTGAGCTGCCTAAACAGGCTGCATTTTAAAGTGTCGAAAGCACGTACCGGTCTTGAAAACTCGAAAACCTAAGAATGGAATACACTACATAACTTAATACTGGCCATCATAAAACTGGCATTATATACTATACAAATCACACACTACCAGACTTTCAAATTGTTTCGAACAATATACACATGCAGAACATGTTATAAATAAAGCAGGCTATGTTGTCAAGCTCCGCTATCAGCTGATTAGAAAAAATCTAACCCCGCCCATATCAGATGATCTGATTCCTATGCACTCAATTGCCAACTCTCAAACAGGGCGCCTTACTTAAGTGCAGCTTAAGTTCAGTCTGCCTGCTTGGCTGCTGCCACTGATTTGTAACCCAGCTCCTCCTTAAACTTGTGTTTAACTTAATCAATGTCATTCTGTTGTCATTGATGCATGCTCTGTTCGTAATGGGGAGATTTACGTTGCTCTCCCAGTCTAAAGCTGGGTGGTTGTCTCCAGAAGCTTTCTTCTTTTCCCTGTCTTGGCTTTTCATGGAGCTCATAAAAAGAATGGGGAGTTTAGAGCAGAGCCATATTGCCAAATGTAACTTTTGCAAAATATGCCAAACACTTAAAAGTTTGTCTGTGGTATTTTTGACTTAAGTGGTCCTGACTGTATATGTTATTAAAAAAAAAGTGTACAATTTTTTATGTACCAAACAGTATTAAAATCTGATTTGAATCTCCAATGCAGAGTGTTATTCATAGTATGTGACATGCTGCCTAAATGGAGTGCACCAAATTGGTTACTTGTGAGGTTCCACGATGGTTTGGATGCCTATGTAGGCAGCAATGTTGCTAGGTTTTGGAGTAAGGTTTATTATACTTCTACCAATGCAGTGTGATCTTTTATATGCAAGGTCTTAAAAGTGCACAACTGTTTAAAAGTTTGAGGTCCGTAAGATATTTTTTTCAAGTATCTAATTTTCAGCAAGGCTGTGTTTTAAATATAAAAATAATAAAGTAAAGTATAGTAATATTGAGGAATAATGTAATCTATTCCTGTGATGGCAAAGCTGAATTTTCAGTGTCACATGATCGTTCAGAAATCATTCTAATATGCTGATTTGGTCATATCAGCCATAACGTACACATTTATTACTTTTTTTTGTAGTGAGGTGCAGTAGGAAAGCAGAGAAGTGCCTGAAGTGAAGTTCTTGTAAAGAACACACATCCACCATTGCAGATGCATTAAACATGTCTGCCCTGTAAATCAAAGACACAGCTTCCTGCAGTGGATGACAACTGTTAAAGCTGAGTGTCATCTGCAGAGATATACCACTCACTGGCATCTTCATTTCAGTAGGTTTTCTTTTTCCATGCCCAGCAATTTGCATTTATCATTTCTCTAGTATATATTCAGCACGTCGCAAAAAGATCAAGGACAGAGGTAATTGTCATTCCATTTGTGTCTGCTAAACCTTCATCGACTGCATGCATATGGAAACTACAAGCTGTTATGAATGAGGTTACACACTAAAGCCATGTTGAAGTTATGTGACCTTAGGCTGGGTAGGTCAGTATGTGGAATGATTTAAAGTGTGAACATTAAATTGGGCACTAAACAGTTGTGATCGCTATGAGCGTTCGGTCAAAAGGTCTCAAGCATTGTAACAGATGCATGTTGCTATGCATAGAGGTCAGAGTTCTAGGCATGAGAGTTACGGAAGGAATGAGGAGGCAACAGTTTTTAAAGAGTGCTGATAGTTGCCGTTTTCTCTCGCCGCCTGTTTCCTGGTTTTTGCAGTAGTTGGGTTGTTGCTGGCTGACAGCTGAGAAATGATGAGACAAACTGAGGTGCCTTATAGCCTGCTGCTGAAGTGATGTGCTCGCTGAAGCCGCACAACCTCAGCCCTCATCCTCCCATCGCTCTTTTTAAGGACCTGTCTGCCTGTCCTTTGGCTATTGATCAGTGCTGACTCAAGACTACACAGATACACATTCTACCAATAGACAGTATGAGTAAAACATCAGATGTGCTCTATAAGGGCTAGCGTGGAGAATAGATTTAATCTTGTATATGATTGTTTTTCATCAGTGGTTCTTACTGATGGTATAATGGTGCCTCTCAACATGACTCTCTGGAAACTTTTGACACTAAAAAAAAACACTACCGGTTGATATAATTGTATAATGTGATAAAAATAAAATACAAAAAGAACACCTGCATGTGAACTCTATCAGGGCTATCATGGTTGTCATGTCAACAAATGCATGTGTTTAGGACAGTAGTAGACGACAATACTGTTTCCCAACTGTGGGGGGAGCCCGAGAGCAAAAGTTACCTAGTGCTGCTTTAATATTGTTATGGAATTATTGATCAATTTTGATACATTTTTAATGAACAGCATTCATTTGATTTTTGTTTTGTTTTGTTGTTGTTGTAACAATTTAAGGTTTACTGTAACTTTTGATAAATTTAAATCCTTGCTGAATAAAATTATTTGATTCTTTTGAACAGTATTGTTTATTGATTTAATGATTTTTATTTAAAATATATATTTTTGATAAAAATATACTACAGTAATATATTAAATCATAGAAAAAATAAATAAATTAATAAAAAGCTTTTAATATGCACAGAAGTTTTATACCAGATACAATTCTTGAATTATTATTTTTATGAACTATTAATACTGAAATGCACTTATTTTACATTAGGTTGCAATTGCTTGTGTTGTTTAGCTTAAATAGCACATTTAATAGCTTTATACATTGCTGTTTGAAAGGAAAATGACAATGCATTTGCATTGCATGTAATGCCTAAATTACATTTTATTTAAATGTACAAAAATCCATAGCTAAATTTGTCATTAGTATTTTTTGTGACTTTTTTTAATGACTTTAAGGAGGACATTATGGTGGGACCACCAATAATGGTGTTTCACTCTAACCAGCTAGATAATGCTTAGGTCAATAATTTGACACCTGCTTCACAGATAACATCTGTGTGTGTCCTCGAAAGGTGGCTGGTTGTGATTAAGGGTCTCCTCAAGCGGTACTTATCTTCTTTTTGAAGAGAGTGGTTGCAGATGTCAAACAGAAGCACTTCTCACATACACTATATTGCCAAAAGTATTTAGGGGTTGGGATTGGCCCCTTAGTTCCAGTCAAAGGAACTCTTAATGCTTCAGCATACCAAGACATTTTGGACAATTTCATGCTCCCAACTTTGTAGGAACAGTTTGGGGATAGCCCCTTCCTCTTCCAACATGACTGCATACCAGTACACAAAGCAAGGTTCATAAAGACATGGATGAGTGAGTTTTGTGTCCAGGAACTTGACTGGACTGCACCGAGTCCTGACCTCAACACAACAGAACACCTTTGGGATGAATTAGAGCGGAGACTGCAAGTCAAGCCTTCTCATCCAACATCAGTGTCTGACCTCACAAATGCGCTTCTAAAAGAATGGTCAAAAAGAGGGTCTCAATCTGTTCATCTAATAAATAGTTGTTTGATGTGATTGACCGTTCACCAGGCATTAAAGGAACACTCCACCTTTTTTGAAAATTGGTTCATTTTCCAACTTTTCGAATCCATTCAGCCGTTCTCCGGATCTGGCGGTAGCACTTTTAGCATAGCTTAGCATAATTCATTGATTCTGATTAGACTGTTAGCATCTTGCTCAAAAATGACCAAATAGTTTCTATATTTTTCCTATCTAAAATTTGACTTCAGTAGTTACATCATGTACTAATGAAAAGTTGTGATTTTCTATGCTGATATGGTTAGAAACTATACTCTCATTCCTGCATAATAATCAACTTTGCTGCCGTACAATGGATGCAGCAGGCGCAATGATATTACGCAGAGCCTGAAAATAGGCTGACTTCCATCAACATAACCAACGTAAATACCTGCTTGCAAAAGGAGCGTGCCTTGTAACCATGGAGACGTTTATGAGAGACGATTCAGAATATATTTACTTTGGTGCAGCTCCTGAACCATATCTATTTGAACTGGAATACAAGGAAGACAAGATTTTGGAACGTGAAAGGCAAGAAAGTGTGGCTAAACAATGCACAGAACCATGGCTAATCACACAGGCAAATCCACTACCTAATTTGCCGGCTACAACTTTGCAATTACACAAACTTAGCTGAATCAGAAATCCCCCCCCCCATTCACTATTCCCTACTTTAGTCCACTAATACAGTTCACTTGAAGGAGTGAGTGAATTCGGAAAGCCGCTGTGTGTACATAGTTTGTACACTCGTTATTACAGTGCAATGTGGGATCGTATGAGTGCACTCAATAACATCCAACATCCACTATGGTTTCGGACACCACTACAAATGGTTGTCCTCTAATATAGTGTCCTATTTGAGGGTATAGTGGTGCCGATCACCGGAGGAAGTTACTAGCTGGGGAGTATAGTTCCTAGCCCTATCGGCCTATAAAATCCCAACTTTTCATTTTCTGTCGGTCTTAGTACACATTGTAACTACAAAATGAGCCTATTTTCAAAAAAACGTGTTCCTTTAAAATCACATTGATAAGATACAGACATGAATAAATTGTGCATTCCTAGTCATGATCTCATTGCATAACTGCATTAGTCAATTGCCATGCATTCAATTCCTAGCTAAAGCATTTTATTTTACAGAAATCAATTCAGTGAGTTGAAATCCCATTAGGCCATGTTTGGCATGCACAGTAACCTCCACTTCTCTCACAGAGTAAGTGTCCTCCTCAGGTGACCTCAGGTTCAGAGCACTGACATTAATAAGGGTAGTGATGTAAAACCTTGACATACATCTGGAGGGAGAGGCAGGGAAACAACCGACTGAAAAACAATTTAATGCTTCCATGCTCCCGCTGCGCCAGAGGCCGCCGTCAGATGAAAATAACTTGCAGTTTTCCTCCTTTCTTGCTCATCAGATCTGCCCAAAACTAAGTGATCAGCTGTGTGTATCACTCAAGACAGCAGCTGGGGGGTGGGTGATGGGGGGGAGGGTTTGATTAATGACCAAGTGTTTGCCAACCCAACGTTCACAGTTGTTTTAACTGGCTTGTTGTTTAATGGGAGACCGGAGTTAAACTACTAAAATGGAAGATTCTATAATATACAGTTGTTTATCTAAAGCAGATTGAAGTATTTGGCCCTGTTGCTTGGTTGTTTGAGAAGCCCAAAAGTCAAGTTAAGTCAGATTTATTTGTATAGCGCTTTTCACAGTACACATTGTTTAAAAGCAGCTTTAAAGAAAGTCATATTTAGGGCCAGAGCACTGATGGTGACCCTATTGTAATTGCTCAGTCTGTTATTATTCTTCTCCAAAATAATCATATTTTTGAGGGCCTAAACATGCTTGAAGACTCCTGAAACTTTGCATATGCAAAAGAAGGTTGGTGGTTGTAACTCAGGCATACAATGTCCGTTCTGCCCCAAACTTCACATTTTTAGTCCTGGCCTCAAGACATCTATATGCCAACATTCAGTTACAGTCATAGCGCTACCTGCGGGCAACAGGAAGTGACTTCTTTAACACTCTGATGCACTACTAGCAACATACTAAAATAAAAGTAGCAACCGATCTTCTCTGTGGAACATCTTCTGGGCAAGATTCGCAGAAAAAATGATCATTCAGTTTTGATGTAAAAGGTCAGTGTATGTTTACAGCCAAACGCATAGCCTTTCAAAATATACTCCATACTTTATACAAAGCAGATGTTTTAAATGTTTATAGTTATTAGAAACCATGAGGAAACATTTTGCCCCCTCATTCACCTAATCACCTTTAAAAAGAGCCATTAGTGATTATGTGAATGCAACATGTGTTCTTTGCATTGACATTTGATTCAGAGTTACAATCTTGGCATTTTATCTCATTCTACTCTTGATGCTCCATACACAAAAGTGAAGGGATATTATTACTGGAGCACAGATGCAAATGGCTTACCTACTTTCTTTTCAAAACAAAACGCTGAACTCTAGAATGTGACTGAAGCTGAATCACTGAGTGATTTCCCCAGTCCCTGTGAGTATTGCGGGGGTGGCTGCATGAAAGATGAGATACTGTATGTGCTTTCCTCTTGATTCAGTTTTCTCCCAACACATCTAGTTATTACTTTGTAAAAGTCTGAAATGTCACAGAGAGGGGGAGGGGGCTGTAATAATTCACCAAAGTCTTTTGATTTAGGATCAATGGGTTACATCTAGGGAAGCTGACCTCTGAGGTGCAGTGGGTTAAATGTCGTCACACCAGTGATGATAGAATAACTACTGTAGCTAAGATGCTGTTTTAATGTCTTCTAACCTGTAGAATAACAGGCTTCATTAAACAGGACTTAAATGCGCTCATTAAGCATTTGCTATGGGCTACAGCCTCCTATCTTTCATTTCAACCCTAAAAATATGCGATTAACTGAGCTCAGCTTTCATCACTCTGAAAATCTGTGCTTATGTGATCATGCAGCTTCAGTAAGCTATCTGAGGTTATTTTACTCTGAATCCTGCCATTGCCATTCATTATTATATGTGACCCGGGCCGTGCTGGCAAAATGAGTTAGTATGCACACAGGCTCATTACGAGCTACAGTTGAAAAAAGTACATTTTGGTAAAATTTTAGGTTTTCACAAAAATCTGTTCATGAAGCCCTCGTCTAACGATCCCAATGTTCCAAATAGCAATCAGGCATCTAAAAGTTTTTTTTTTGGTACAATTTCTGAGAGGAGTACCGTACCTTTTAATTTGTCTTTTTGATCTTACTCCCACTGAAATGTCCGAAACATACACACAAAGATTTCTGTTATATCTTAAGCGAACATTTGGTTTAACTGTTGGGGAAAAACATCTGATGTGTAACGTACATTAGGTTTGTGTGGTCTTAGTATAAAGGCTGTCTGTTACATTAATGTTAATCAAATAATTGTGGTATCATGGAAAAAAAGTTCAAATATATATTTTTCCTATAGATATTTGGTTTTGACTTGGCGTGTGCCAATTTTTGTGTTATTACCAGGGACTTTAAGGTATGGATGCTAGGTGATTTTGTTTTGGAACCTTCAGAAAGCTTCAACTTAACTCTTTCGACTTCAAACAGGTGTAGTTTGGTCATTAGATGTATGATTCCAACGAGTCATACATTATTTTGAAGGTTTTTGTGAATGTGAAAATAACAATAACTAATTTTTGCAAATTTGCTCATTGCCACTCATTTTGCCAGCATGGGTCACGTATATTAAATGACAGACCTAAGGTGACGATTTAGAGCAGATATTTACATGTTTTCTCTCCAGACCACGCTAGTAATAAAATCATAACCTTGTCCCTGGAGTCTGCTTTACCCTTCAAGCCAAATAAATGTGGTCTTGTAATTTATTAAAGAATTTATTTATTGTTCCCCATCGTCTGCTTGATTGAGGCAGACTAAAGAGTAGCTGTTGTCTGTGATGTCATCACAACGCATCATTCATTTTCCCCTCAGGGATCGTTGACTTTCTATAGTATGTATGTAATGTCATTCCTCCACAACACCTAGTGTAGCCAAAAGATTTTAGCATAATTAACAGCATTAACAACTTCGTATCACTATTTCCACAAAAACATTATGCCTCGAGTAATGGTTGCTAAAAATTCAGTTGTTAGGTGGTGGATGCTTCTAGAGAGTTCTGGAGAGCAGAAATGTCAGTGGTAATCAGAGACGCAGAATTCCCGTAGCTTCTGCCAGCAAGTGTTTACTCTCACATACACACACTCCCCAATTGACATCTCTGATATCCCTGAAAACTTTTGGCCACTCAACTTTTTTTCTTTTTTGAACAAAGGGCAATTTGTCTAAATAACTTTGCCTTTAGAACAACAACTGGATTATGTAAAAGCTGACTATCTTTGTATAAGCTGTAAGAAGAGAGTCTTATTGAATTGGGCTTTATATTCCTGTCAAATATTTCTTGCCAACTGTTCCCATGGCGATGCTTTCAGCGCTCAAGGTCATAAAGTGCCATTTAAGATAATGTAAAGAGCAGTTTATCAAATTAAAGGATGCACTGTGGTATAAGGTATAGCAGAGCAACATTTAACTGTTTTGAACCATGTTTAGAAAAAATGTACAGTTTATTAACAGTTTGATCCTGTCTTTGTATTTGATCAGCCTGATTGTGTTTTTACTTTTTTCATTACTCTGATTGTCCATGTTCGCATGTTCAAGACAGACTGTTAGTAGTTGCAGAAATATTACATTCTTTTTCACGTTACATTGATAAATCGGTAGGTGGTGATGAGTGACTGTCTTTATGACAGAGTCAATGAATCATTCTTTCAACCAATTCATTCCAAAACACATTGAATCTGTGTCACCAGTCCATTCAAACACTGATTCAACTGAGTTCTATTTTCTTTGGCATAGCAAAAATACAGAAAGTAACTTAATATTAACTTATTGTTTATGAAACTGTTTAACACACTTGCTGTAGTGCCATTCATACTATGAGTTGTGCTAATATTCAGACCAACAGCCCCCTTGATTGCGTGATATCCCAGCTAATAATTTTTGGTTCTCAGTATGTTCCCAGAATGTTCGTTTTTGGTTCCCAGAACGTTCTTTTTTTAATGTTTTTTTTTATTTTATTGGCACTTCCGCCTACGTCAAGCGTGACCTTTTCAACGTAATTATTATTACGTGACTTCACAAACGCGCATTACAGAACAGAGCAAGGCAAGCATTTGTGCTTATAAAACTTAAACTTTTAATTTATTTTTTAAATGTCCGATTGTTTCACTAGATAAGACCCTTATTCATTGTCTGGTATCGTTTAAAGCCCTTTGAAGCTGCACTGAAACTGTCATTTGGACCTTGAACCGTTTGAGGTCCATTGAGTCTATTATAAGGAGAAAAATGGCATATCGCATCTTCCTCTTCACAATGAACCATAGATTTTCTATGGGGTTATGGGCAGGTGAGTTTGCTGGCCAATTAAGAACAGGGATACCATGGTCCTTAAACCAGGTACTGGTTGCTTTTGCACTGTGTGCAGGTGCCAAATCCGGTTGGAAAATGAAATCTGCATCTCCATAAAGTTGGTCAGCAGCAGGAAGCATGAAGTGCTCTAAAACTTCCTGGTAGGCTGCGTTGACCTTGAACCTCAGAAAACACAGTGGACCAACACCAGCAGATGACATGGCACCCCAAACCATCACTGACTGTGAAAACTTTACACTGGACCTCAAGCAATGTGGATTGTGTGCCTCTCCTCTCTTCCTCCAGACTCTGGGACCCTGATTTCCAAAGGAAATGCTAAATTTACTTTCATTAGAGTACATAACTTTGAACCACTCAGTAGCAGTCCAGTCCTTTTTGTCTTTAGCCCAGGCAAGATGCTTCTGACGCTGTCGTTCAAGAGTTGCTTGACACAAGGAATGCGACAGCTGAAATGTCTTGCGTGTCAAAGAAATGCATATGTCTTGTATAAAGTAGGTCTGTGCCTAGTCCACTCTTTGTTAATCTCCCCCACATTTTTGAATAGGTTTTGTTGCACAATCCTCTCCAGGGTGCGGTTATCCCTTTTGCTTGTACACTTTTTTTCTACCACATATTTTACTTCCCTTCACCTCTCTATTAATACGCGGAGCTCTGTGAAAAGCCAGCCTCTTTTGCAATGTGTGTCTTCAGTATTGAACCTTTTCACAATATTCTAATTTTCTGAGATGCTGAATTTGTAGAATATAATTCTAACATTATTATAATGTTAACAGAATGTTATTTTTGTTACGGAAATAGACCTCTTTATTCCAATATCATTAAGAGGATCTTGAAGAGGATGCAAAAGCCAGCACTAAGTAACTCAGGAGCAGTAAAAAATAATGAAAAAATAATGACCCAACAGGCTAAACCAAGCGTTATGGTTGAAAAAATATCCCAGCATTTTTTTTTTTTTCAGTGTATCATCACTATCTATGACGTCAGTGCAATGAGAGATAGTTATCGTAATGTGTGATGATCTTTGATCAGATTATTTCTGTCCTCTAGATCCTTCAAGTGTGTGTTTATAAGGGTCTGTGGCAGATCAGTTCTTCTCAGTGGGATAGTTCCCCTGCAGCACTGATGTGTTCAGCATTCATAACAGAAAACACAGATTCAACATCCTCACAGGGAGCTGCACTAAACATGCCTCACCATACATGCCTCTTCTATTCCTCTCTGTATTGGTCTCAAGGTTGCTGACTTGGGAGCCTGTAATCATTATCTCAGTAGCCTTGTATTGAACAGAAATTGTCTGGTAATATGTGTCACACTGAACTGAGGCTGTGCTCTTCTCTCAGGCCACCTTCTCTGTCAACACAAATTATTCATGAAGCTATTCCAGCCATCAGCCCCCACCGTAGCAGAACACGGACTGACGCTGGACCTGAAGGTCAAATCTGAAGGAGTTACAGTAAAGGACATTGGTGGACAAACATGTCTTTGTCTTTTCATCTGTACTGCAGCATGTTTTATAATAATCATACAGTATGTACTACTTTACGTAACTCACTAGTGTTAAATCAAACACTACCTATAGTACAAATTGGGATTCTGCCTTGTCCGTACACAAAAATGCTATAGTATGAATGTGTGTTTTCAAAATATAAAGATACTTTCTACAGAAAATGTTCATGTGTTTATATAGGTGTTCAAATTATTTCGAAAAGGGCACTATTGGTTAATTTTTATTAGTTTCTAAGATAAAATCTTAGTTGTTTGTCACACTGAGCTCAACACTTTGCGGAGTATAGTGTGTTTGTCTAGCCCACCTCTCTTTTAAATAAGTAGTGTCTGACAGAATGAGGTTGCTGTGATGAGTACAGAGTTTGTTGGTTTATTTTGGGTCACTTCAGGTGTCTTCAAATTACTGACAAAAATAGCAATTTTTGTCTTTTCATTTTCAAAATTAAACTTTAATTGTCTTCACTTATCTTCCGATGTGTCGGGTTTGCTGTTATGCAATCAATTTATATTTGGATCTGAGCAATCTTATTTCTCTGCTCTTTAAACTGTTGTGTTGTGAGATTTGGATGGTGGTAAACAGGGGTCATTATCTCATTTGTTTATTACTCTAGAACCCCAGTTGTAATGGGGGTGTTCACCTCAAAGAATTGTATACAAGACAAGGCCATTCTGTATGTTATATTTATATTCCTGTTGTCCCAGATTAATGCCACCCAGACCGCTAATCAATACCTGCTGCAAAACCCATTACCAAAACCTGCAAATGAAAAATAATTTAAAAAAAAAGATGGTTGCCCTAAAGTGATTTAGAGGCTCAACCCATTTGTCTGTTGCAGGCTGTGCTGTACCAAGGGCTTGAGTTGTTCTAGTCTGGCTGGGATGTCATGTCTAGACGCTATGGATTTGGACTGGCAAGTGTGTTTGATACAGTATTCAGTCCTCTGTGCGTCAGGAACTATTATGCAAAGCTAGGTCTGGCCAGCAGGAAGGTGTTCAGCGATGCCAGTCACGCTGATGGACTCAGCGGGAGAAAAATCAGAGAGATTTGCACTGAGAGCTTTGACCACTAGTGCTCCACAGTTGTTTCCTATATGGACACAATACAGATAGTGCTGACAACTGTGAAAAAAGAAATCAGAGATGGCTTTGAATACAGACACTTAACGCACAAACTTCTGTTTAGTGATTGAATAGAAAGAAATGAGCACATCCTGTTGCTATTTTTAATGTCATAGTTTGACACTATTAAATGAAGTAATTAACAGATATCAAAATTATGAATATCCATTTTAATATTGTTGTAATTCTTACATTCACTTCAGCATTTAAAACAATTGTATTTATTTGTACATATTTGTTTTACTTAGTGTAATGTATTTACTTGCTTGCATTTATTCAATTACTTTTTTAAACTTATTTACTTATGGTAACACTTTATTTTACAATGTCCTTGTTATGTATGTTTCATATGTACTGTAGTAATAACAGTAAATTATGCATAATTACATGCAACTAACCTTAAACCAAACCCTATTTCCTAACCCTAAAGTACATGTTGTTCAATAATATTACTCAGTACTTAAAATGTATAGTTACACTGTAACAAGGACATCATAACATAAACTAACTATATATATTTATTTACTTGCATACATATTTATACAAAAGAGTATAGATTTTTAATATCTGCCATATATCGTTATTAGTGCTAACATACATCTTCTAAATAAAGGGATAGTTCACCCAAAATACAGAGTCAAAACGTTGTTTTGAACAGTAGTAACATTCTTCAAAATATCTTCTCACAGAAGAAAGTCATGAACGACATAAGGATTTGTAAATTATGACAGAATGTTCATTTTTGGATGCACTATCCCTTTAAAGGATTGCTAATGTTTGGCTAACTTTACTTTAACTTTAAAATTTTTAACCAAGAGACAATTTGGTTAGATGAACCGTAACTGGTTGTTCCTTTAAATTGCCTATAGAAATTCCTATCTAAAGTCAGCCCCCCTCCCTCAGTCTGATTTGCAGACAGAGCATTTGTGATCATTGCAGTTCTCATGAGGTCGTGGGGCTGTGGGGCGATCTGCTTGAGTTCACAGGCTGCCAGTGTTGTGCTCTGTGCCGTTGTGTAAGCACATTAAACGCACGACCCACATGTGTGAACCTTTGCCAGTAGAAGAGAACTGTGGTAGATGGTGGAGGGATCGCTCACCTGTGTGTTTCTCTTTTGACTCATCTGTGCTGGCTTGAGGGAAAGTGTCATTTGGTGTTTCTTCAAACCACCTGTCTGGAAAAGAACATTTATGAAGCTGCAAAAAGCAGCATATCCCTTACACAGATAAAGAATGTATGTGACCCTCGAAGCAAAATAGCCTACACATGCATGGATTCACATTTTTTTGTGGAGAGTGAAAGAAGCAGAAGAGGCTGTTTGAAGGTGTGCTGACTTGACAAGCCAGACAGTAACACAAGTCTGTCTGAGGCAGCTGTGTGTATTTTTCTTTTTTTTAGTACTTGGCTTAGTACACCCGTTTGTTCCAAGTTTGAAAATATGATTAATTTATTGTAATCTTTTTCCAGCACTTACAAGGATGTTGAAACATGAACGTGCTATTTAGGTCAATTACTTTAAGAGTTTGCAATCATAAAATAATTTCAGTGAAAGGTTCCTTTAAATCATTATTTCATTCATGGAACACAAACGGTCTGAAGAATGTGACCGTGACCAAAAAATAGACTTGACATGGTATACACTTGCCATGTTTCCATCCACCAATTTTTTAATGCACATTTTTTACAGTGGGGATGGGGGGCCCTGGTTCATGAGCGCATAACCTACGATGGAAACACATTTACCAAATAAATTCTTCGGACTCGCAGGACTTTGCCTCAACAGTGGATGTAATAGGATATCTGGACTAATCAGCGGACCAATTTAATAATTGCACAGCATCTAAAATGTTGGTTTGATAATTCTGAAATTCCTAAGCCAAAGTCTGCCTTTCATCAAAATGATTTAGTTTAATTCCCTCCCATAATTGCATTCGGCATCTGAACACAAGATAACATGACAGTGTTTATTGCGTTTAGTCATTTTAGCCATTCATAATGTTGGAAAAAATATTGCAGCAACTTCCATTTTTATTACAGATATTTTGTGCCAATTGTGTCATTAATGTTAATCCAACAACAGAATACAAAGAGAAAATCACTGCTTTTCACTGAATAACTTCAGTAGCTTTATTAAGAATCAGTGTATATATCATTTATACAGTGAATGTTTTATTTTTATATTTATTACATTTCTTATAGGTTGCTACTACTGTTATACACCTACTGTGAAAAAATAATGCATAGTTTATTTAATTTGTTTATTATATTGTATTTGCAATATGCAATTCTTATTTTTAATAACAAAGATACAATAATGAAATAAAGATTTTCATCTTCGCCCACCACTACTTTGGCCTAAATGGTCTGTCATTCTTTGGTTTTATTTTTTTTTTACCTACATTTTAAAATAGGGAAATTAGTTATTTTGGCTGTACTGAATAATAAAACCAACATTACATTTTTTTTGATTATTTAGATTTTCCTGAGGAAAAAAGGGATGGAACTTTGGATGTAAGCATGGCTAGTGTTTGGCTAGTGCTTGGCTAGTGTTTGGCTAGTGTGCTTGGCTAGTGTTTGGCTAGTGTGGCCGGTTATAATCTGTATGAAGGACATTATACATTATATGGGTGAGTAAATGATGACACAATTAAAATTGTTGGTTGAAATAACCAATATATACAGTGTGAGAATGTATATGTAAAGACTATGAGGCAGGGCAGTGGGATTAGATCAGAGCCCTTTATAAACCGAAACCTCAACGAGAGCTTGTCTCCTGGCATAATAAGCCAAAACTTTGAGCTTGCAACATGTCATAGCCTCTGGGAAGCGATGACCGCCCGCGTGTGAAGCGCTGCCTGTCACTATGCGTACGGACAGCGCCTCCAGACAGAGCTGACGACTGTTGTGTAACAGCCCAATTGCTTTTGGTCCAGTGGTTAGGATTATGAAATTTGTACGCCTGTTTTTTTTTTTTTTTTTGAAGGTTTGCTGAATGTGAATCTGAGGCGACAAAAGGAGACAACAGTTAAATCATCGCGTCTTCTAGAGAAAGAAATCAATTACTTCCTAACCTCCACTTTGTACTTTTCACTATCCATTTACTCTGTTAGCTCAACATTGACACGAGGGAGTCTCGAGTCTCCTCGACTCCGCTCTCTGTTTTCTGTCTCCACAAACACACAGATGGAACAGTAAACAGAACTGACATTCAGAAGCACAAACACGTTCTTTTCTTAAAAACCTTGTAATGATGAAGAGCAGAGATATTAGTATAGCTGTTTCTTATAAATGACAGTGTCAATAAAGCTTACAGAAGATTTCAGTTTTTTAAAGGGATAGTTCACCCAAAAATGAAAATTGTCATTTACCCACCCTCATGAAAGTCATGCAGGCTTTAATGACATGATTAAAAGACAAGTGTTGTTGTTGTTGTTTTATGTTTTGTGGCAGGGAGGCTTTATGCCCTTTAAGAGCACAACAACTCAGAAGAAGAATATATTGACAGTTTTATCCAAAAATAGCAAACCCTTTCATTGTGGGAGAGGTCATATAAAATTAATGTATAAAGTGGCCCATATGGCTATACATGGTTACCAAAACCACCCACTTAGAACAAACGAGACCATCTGATCAACTTTTAAAGACATTTATTTATTTTATTTTCAAGATTTGATGAGAACCTGACAATCCAAATCTAGATTTCTTTTTTCCTTATGAAAATGAATTTGTTTCCTCAGACGTGCTCATAAAAAAATGTGTGTTTTTGCTCCTGGAAGTTGTCAAGTCAGCCTACCAGATTAGAGCTTGCCAGATCGAGAAATGAAAGAGCAAGTTTCTAGATTTGTGAGCAATGTGCATCAGATGGTCAACGAATATAGACCGTGGGCGGTTCGTGGGCAGGGCGACAGAAGCTGAGACTAGTCTACACATAAAAATATTAATGTATACTCTTACGAAACACTGAAACGGCTTCAGCTTTAATGGTAAGACACTTTTCAATGTGCCGAATGACGACACAGTTGTAGTATCTGCCTTTTAAATGTGCTTGTACATGAATGAATGGAGGTTTTCTCTGCAGGGCCGTTTGGTGAGCTGGTTTCTGGTGTGTAGAGGTGGCATCTGACTGTGAGTTGGGGTTGTGTGAAATCCCACTCTTTAACCTCTGAGACACATGAGCTCAGAGGGAAGCCTCCTAAGTATAAAGCGAAAGCAGTTAGCTGACAGATGGAGGGAGAGAGGAAGGAAGTGAGTGGTATGGAATAACATAAGAAATCGAAATGCTCTGCGTAGACCCGAAATCTTGTGTACTAATGATGTATGATGAATTTTAGTGGAACATAACTTACTGTAATCGCTTTAAATGCACTTCAAAGTTTCGTGAGTCATGACATATTATTTATTATATGTATTTATGTATTATTTTATTTACATGTTGTGTAATGTGCAAAATAATAAAGCTGCTTGTTCTCTCAGAGGTTTTTTCCTCAATTTATGTATCTAGTATCGAGCTTGTTGTAAATGTTTCTCCTACAACTTCTTAGGAGAAATTATTATAAAAACGTTATTGACAAGTTTATAGAGCTAAATAAATGTTTTTCTTAATTATTAAATATATTGTTTTTATTTTTATATTATATAATGATTATCATTATTATTGTCAAATCAGAATTAAACTATAAAAATTGCATAACGGTTAAAATATTCAAAGAACATATGATTTATTTTTATAATATAATGATAATTTTGGGTCAAAAGGGGAAATAAAACAATAGAATAAGAGTAATAGCACTCCCACTCCCCCACTCAAAGGTCTCCTGGATTTTGGTACCCAAATGTTGAAAGGTGTGAGCAGAATAGAATGAGAATTTTGCATAGAGCACAAGGTTATTCATATGGATGCATTGTGCGTACATGGCTGAATTATTCATAATTACATTTTCTTTCGTTTTCTGTGGAGAAAACCTGAAAACATGGGGAACTTGGCTCTACTTTTTAATCTTATTGATGTCTCTGGCAACGGACTTGAGACTAACGTGGAAATTTCTCACTACCTGATGTTGCTTCTGATTGCTTTTAGAGGGAAAAGATGCCCCCCTAACTGCTGGTCTAGGTTCAGCCTTCTCTGTGACAATAGCATATTGTCGAAACAGATTTGGCAACGATTCAGTGTATATCTGTGTTTGCACTCTTGCCTAGAGGTGGGAATTTCCACAAGCCTAGAAAATGAGAAGTTCTTCAAGTTTCTTTTTACCATGTATTGTATGTTGTCATATTTGAATCTATTGAATTGGCATAATGAATTATTTAATCATCCTCTAACAGGCCTAGTATTGTATTGAATCCCATTAGATTCCATCAGCTGTCGACTGCAGTAAATGTGGTCCAAAACATTAATCCCACTTAATTCTTACATCTGTTTGCTTCAGCTTCAGTGCAGATGACTTGCAGTGTGTGTATGTGAGATAGAGAGACAGTCTTATTTACCTGAGAAGAAAGATTGACTCCAGTGTCTCAAAATATGCAGTCTGGTGCGTTCAGAAAGCATCTAGAACGCCTCAGTCAAGAGCTCTGAGGGTCCTGTCAGAGAGAGCAGTGTCAAAACAGTGTCTGGAGAGCCTTTGTGATTTACACGCTATCTTTGGAGGCCTTCCTCTCATGTTGTGAAAAGAGACCGCAGTGAAAGTTTCATTAATGCATATGACTCAGCTCTGACTTCGAAAAACAACAGAGGAATCGCATCAGCTCTGCACTGAGCAGAAAGCGCACACTGAGAACACAATCTTTATGGATACAGGACACACACATCACAATTGCAAGATGTTTACTTGGAACTTAATGTTTGATGTAACTTGTCGAGGGCCTATAGTGCAGTCACCAGCTGTTCACTTCAGTCCAATTGTTCTTTTCATCATCCTACCAAGAGTATAATCATAGCAGGGTTGCATTAACTGCTTTGAGTTCATTGTCACACATAAAGAGCTGATTCTTTAAATGCAAAGTATCAACTCGCCATCTAATTGCAGAGAGTTAGGACTGTAGGCTTATCAACAAAATAGAGAAGAAAAAGTTTCCTGTATATTGTGTTGACATCAAAGTCTGTGCCTAATCAACTCAACTGCATTTTGATGCAAATTCATCTCACTTAGTATAAGCAGCCAGATGCCTACATGGACAGGTTGTGTGACAAGGCCTCACTCTCAAAAAACATGTGCAAAACTGTGCAAGGTAAAAAATATGACCCAACCCAAAAAAAAGGATATGCTGGTTAGGTATGTTTTGAAGCATGGCAGCTGGTTTAAGCTGTTCCTTAGCTGGTCATGAGCTGGTTTAAGCTGGTCAAGTGCTGATCCTAAGAAACTAGCTCTAACTCAGGGCCATCTTAAACCAGCTCATGAACAACTAAGGACCAGCATAAACCAGCTCAAACCAGCTGCCATGCTTCAAAAAATACCTAACCAGCATATGCCGTTTTTCCAACAGGGAGATAATGAGAGATCTAATTAGATTTATAATTATATATTACATACATATATTTATCTAAGCATACATTTAGTGGAATCTGTTCTACAATGTGAAATCATCTAAATTGAAGACACCTTTAAAAACTATAATGTTGAATTTCTTTTCGATCTATGGTCACATTTGTAAGGCCTGGCCAAAACGTCCCAATGGAGGCTAACTATGGCGGGTGAAGGTTTTGCGCGTCTGGTGTTTTCAGTTGAGCAAAAAGGATTTAATTCCAATTCCTCTTTATCTGACTCCATTTAATCATAATTTCAAATTTAGGTTAGAATGCCAATTGGTTATTTGGTCATTTATATTAAATAGTTAATCACACATTTAATTATTCTGTTTAAGCCTTTGTTAAAATTATACCCGTTCATAACCTGAATAATTCCAGAGCAAGTCAGAATAAATCAAAGTGTAATAATTTATTAACAGTCAGGTAAATATATAATGACAATTAAATAAATGCTGGGTTGTCTAAAGACATCCAGCGTTACGGGCTGACCGATGTAAAGGTTTGAGCCCTGATCTCTTTGCAACATTCCTTTAAAAACCAGACCAAGACAGAATGCTCTTTCAAATGGAAACACATGTTAACAATGAGAATTTACATGTAATCACTGTCTCATAGACCTGTATTGACAAAAGACCAATTGGCTGAAACCACACCCACCATACTAGGCAAAATCTCTCTAAACTCCTAAAACCTTTATGTTCTTGTTTGCTTATGTGGAGATGAGATATTTGTACCAGTCGCACTGAGACATTTCCAATGATATCAAACACATATAGTCTGTATAGTATTTGTTCACTTTAGACCATATAGATTTTGGGTGTTTTTCAGGTGATCTCAAGAAACATGAGAGGAAGCAGGCGTTTGGGGGAGAGGCATGTAAATTAAGGTCATGTGTTGATGATTCACTCAGTGGGACGTCATCTTGGACGGAGACCTAACCTAACTGTATGAAGGATTTCAGATGCTAATTGCCTTTTATTTTCTCAGATAGTCTTTGTTCCTCAATCAGACATTCTGGCATTTTGCTAGTTTTTACATCCTTACACATTGCATGCTTTTTTAATATAAAATATGTCTCTCTCATTAATGTTTAGTAATGGCTTTTAGTTGGCTGTGGTGTTTCAAACCACATAAATAGGCAGAAACGCAGCTGTGCAGTCCTGTAGTATTAAATGTGTGTAGCCATGCGCACCGAGCCCTGTGTTTATGTTGTTACCTTAAATCCAAGGACAGGTCGGCAGGTTTTCAGCCAGAGGGGAATACGTTCTGCTCTCTACCTACCTACACACGCAGTGAGAGAGAACCTGTACACGCAGTGAGAGAGAACCTGTTTGGCAGTGATGGACTGTACTTTGTCCTCTCCTGTGAAGAGGAGTCTTGTTGAATGAGATCTTGAGGTAGAAAGCAGTAAGTCAGTCCGTGTGGCCTCTCCATGTGCTGCCATCTTTAAGTGCAGCCCATTCATATTCTCCCTCACAGGGTACACACACACACACACACACACACACACACACACACACACACACACACACACACACACGTTGTGTTTCCATGTTTTATGGGGACATTCCATAGGCGTAATGCATTTTATACTGTACAAACCGTATTTTCTATCCCCCTACACTGCCCCTGCCCCTAAACCTACCCATCACAGGAGACATTCTGCATTTTTACTTTTTCAAAAAACATCACTTAGTGTGATTTATGACCTGTTTTCCTCATGGGGACCAAAAAAATGTCCCCACAAGGACAAAAATTTGGATATTGCCATCTTTGTGGGGACATTTTGTCCCCATACCGTAGGGATTACCAGTCCACCCACACACACACACACACACACACACACACACACACACAGTGCAAACTACATTGGCACTTCTACCTATTGACTGTCAGCATGTTGGGTTTAAGATCCACAGTGCATGGATGAAAAATTGTAATAATTTGTTACTCTATTGGAGATTACTCTGCTGGAGATAAGACATGTTCAATAGGACTTTTATATGATATTACGGATTAATGGATCAGTCTTGACATAATACTTCAAATATTGATGTTGTCATGTCATCATAATACATAATGTTTTTTAAACTAGTGATCTTATTTATTTAGAAAAGGAAATCTTTAGCAAATAAATTTATTATTATTATTTTATTTTATTTTTTTAGTTAAAGTTTCCCTATTATGCTATTTTAAAGGTCCCGATAAAGGACTCAGCTCTGATTGGTCAGTTGATCCAGTCTGCTGTGATTGGTCTACCATTCACAGCACATGTCGGCACATTATCATTTCTGAATTTTAGCTCCGGAGGCTTCCTCAGCACATGAAATATACAGTGTTACGAACAGTAACGATGGCGTTGGTTTTTCCATATTCAGTTGAGCGCAAAGTTGTTACAAACCTACATAGGTTTGTGCAGGAAGTGAGACTGGAATTAGAATCAGAATCTGTTCTTTCTTTTGGGAGACAGATTGTGCACTTAGATCTTTTGAAAGTTTGCAGACCTTTTACATTCTCATACATTTATATTACTAAAATCATTTGACTGACGCATTTAGCTGACTGACATCTTGTCTGTGCATGTTGCGTTGCATAGGATAATATGATTTACAGCACAGTTAAGACTTTATTAAATCAAATGCATACAAACCTTAATATCTTCAAAGAAATGCACCAATTATAAATGATAAGTGGTAGGCCAGTTGGTCATCACTAGAAATTGGCTCTGAGCAAATAGCATAATTGTTGTTATACAACTACAAATTTGTGCTGGTCAACCAGCTAGACTAAACCATTTCTAACAACTTAAAAATGCATGCTAGTCTGAGATGGTCTTGTCAGAAGGTGTTTATGTGTGAGGATGTGTTCTCTTGGTTTCTGCAGTGTCCAGAGAATGAGAAGCACAGTCAGATGTCATGCCAAACAGCCACAGAGCCTCCAGGCAATAGAGAGATTGAGTCCACCTCAGCATTAAGGCCGTGTGTCCACCAAAGATTTAGGTAGGGATGGGCATATTGATGAAGTAAGTGAACCGCTTGTAGAATCTGTGAAAATGTGAATAATTTTCACAAAATTAAAGGCATCATACAAAATGCGTTATATTTTATTTGGTACTGTCCTGACTCCTGAATAAGATATTTTACATAATAAAATGTTTACATATAGTCCACAAGACAAAAAGATAGCAGAATTATATTAAAATTACCTTTTAGTAAAACGTAGTGCTCATCACTGTCATTTTTTTACCCAGCCGACCAATCACAGTGGAGGAGGGGAAGGGAAAATACAACACCAGCCAACCGCCACATTCTGCTTGTACAACGTCAGCAGATGACAACAAGCATAATAATGAAACTAACAACAAATAATTAAAATAACAAGAGCAGAGTAAATACTTCACATTGTATCAGTATTTTTAGATAGAAACAAACTGGTATCTGTGAAATGAGATATTAGTAACACTTCCACGGCTATTCCGTATAGCAAGCAAGCATCTCAACTGAAGAAAAAAAATGGTGCGCTGCCAAAATGCTCTCAAGCGCCAACAGCCAGGTGTTTTCAGCAGAGCGCCTAGTGTTTTCAGCTGGCGAAAACCGCTTTGGTGGACACCTTCAACAATTCTGCTACGAGAGTTGTTGCCTGAGTAAACTGCTGCTTTAGCGAGAGTGTAAATACCTCAAGAACTAATTCGACTGTAATTCTATTAATAATGTATTCAACCCCACTGTGACCTGATATTGTGCTTTCAGCAAAGATGTTAAAATCCTGATTTTGTTCAGTTGTTTTAAACATCTCTAGCTTAAACACTTACATACACATGTAAGCAAACCTGCACTGCCGCTTTCATTAAGACCTAAGGGAGCGTGTTTATATTAAAGCTGTAAGCCAAGGTGACTCATGATGACGAATGAATGTGGGAAAGCGTAAGGTCACCCCTTGAAAGCATTTCAGCACCTTTATGTTTGCATTTAAATTGGGAGTATCTTCACATCTAAATTAATTGTAAAGCCTCTGAAGAAAAGGGAGGTCGGTCCAGAGAACCAACACTAGACCCTCATTAAGTCACAAATGGGATGCCTCTGATGTCCTCATGCTCTGCAGATTGAGTATTTGTTGTGATTCATTTGTGTGTTCACAGCAGTAACTTTGAGTTAACTACATGGCTTCCTGGAAATTATTTTTATTTAGAGTTCTTTTCTATGAAGCTTTTGAACTGCTTCACGACAACCTGAGAGTAGAGTGATGTCGTTCTGCTCCTCACGATAGCGGGTGTTCTTGTTACATGTACGCTGTTGCAATTATCTTCACGCTTGTTTCTATTTTAAATTGAACCTGGAGGTGTAACTTTTCTCCCCATGAATGATGTAGGTGTGACAGGCCTATTTTGCAGTCCTTAAACGACTTCAGAAGATATAGGGTGTTTGAAATAATGTGGGGTTTTTTTGTAGTTTTTTTTAATAAATCAAAATCCTTGAGGATTTGAATCCTGTATTCTCATACGGGCATGTGCCGTGAGTTCACTTGGCCTTTCCAGCATATTCGTCTTATAGTAGATGGTGGGGTCATAAAAGAGTCAGTTCAGGGCCATTTCTTGTCACCTCTGATTAGCTGTTAGTTACTGAGTCTGCCTGTGTGTGTTTTTGACAGACGCTGGGAGAAACAGGCATGGCCTGTGCGTCATTGCTGTGTGTTCCTGTGGGAGGGAGGCATCAGGTGGTCCGTGTTGTGTTAAATGGCTGATTCGACAGGGAGGTGGGGGCGATGAAGAAGGGTGTAATATGACTGTAATATGTGTTCCTGAGTTGGAGGCTGTGGGGTGTTGCTTCAATGAGGACGCATGAGAGAAAATGGTTTTGTGGGGTTAGTTGAGAGTTTTTAATGACTATTAAAGCATAATACTTCTGACATAATACAATAATTACAACGTTGTTTGGCTCAACACAGCCATTATGTAATAATGAAACGAATCACATGAAAATGTGTTTATTAGTATTTTAGGGAGTTATTTTGTGATGTTTTTACATGCAGTACATTTTTGTTTGTTTGGATTGATACTGCAACATAAAAGGTAGTTAAAAAAATAAAGGATTTCTTTTATTTAGCATTTAAACAAACATTTAAGATATCAAATAAATGCTATGTTGTTCCTACATTAATTTCAGTGTGAACATACTGTTTTTATAAACATTTGTGAAATTTATAATGTTATGTGATTGATAATAATAATTATTACTATCATTACTATTTTTATTTGTAAAGCTGTCAACAGCTCTGATACAACGTTAATGGCTTTTTTAGGTACCAATTTTATAATTGGAAACCACCCAAATTATAAATGAATAAAAGTAGTAATTTGTTTGTGCTGTTGTTCTAACCGCAATAAAACCACCAATCACATATATTTCAATGAATTTGCTATTTTATGAACCCCAATTAATTTTTAAACATGTTTATAAATTTAAGTAAAATGTTGTTTATTTTTGTTGCTGTCAACTTGATATTGCTATTGATATTCTGTTTCAGTGTGTCTATGCAAACTTAACATTTAAATATCGGTGAATGATAATGGGATCGAGGGGTCCTATTATGCTTTTTCACTTTTTCAACTTTAGTTAGTGTGTAATGTTGCTGTTTGAGCTTAAAAAAATATCTGCAAGGTTACAAAGCTCAAAGTCCACTTTAAACAGAAAACACTTTAAGAACTACAACAAATGGCTTGTTAGGACTACAAAGCACTTCTTCTGGGTCTTGTGAAGTCATAATGTCACTTATTTAAATAACCAGGGACGAGGCCAACTCCAACCGTTGCAGTCTTTCAGTCGTATAATGCATGTGAATGCTAACATATGAGAGTATGAGAACTATGAGAGTGAAAAAAATCCATATTAAACCCTGCGGCTCGTGACGACACGTCAATGTCTTTAGACACAAAACGATCAGTTTTTGTGAGAAACCAAACAGTATTTATTATTTTTTTACCTCTAGTACACCACTATGTCCAACAGTCTTCAGCGCGTGATCCCTTCCGGTTTACGATATGGAGTAGAGCAGTGGTTCCCAACCACGTTCCTGGAGGCCCACCAACAGTGAACATTTTGCATGTCTCCTTTGTCTGACACAGTCACATCAGATTTTGGAGTCTCTACTAATGAGCTGATGACTTGAATCAGGTGTGTTTGATTGAGGAGACAAACAAAATGTGCACTGTTGGTAGGCCTCCAGGAAACGTGGTTGGGAACCACTGGTGTAGAGATACACACGAGAGATCTCTTCCGGCGCTTGCGTAAACCACGGCAGGTCGTGTACATTGTACATTGACCTAACTCAACGGTAATGATTGTGCACTGTTGGACCCCTGCCGAATATCAGCAGGGGGTTAACTGAAAAAAACCTAACCATCCAAACACTGACCCCATGAAAGAGGGTCAGTCCTTGAGGGTCTTTATTTTCAGCAGCTCTTATGGACAGACGTGGACATCAATGTGTCGGTTCAAACCCCCGATTACAAAAAAAAACAACCTTTTTTGGCTTTCCTAAGGTGGACAAACTTAGGAAATGTATTATTTTATCTGTGTGCTGCACATTTAGAGAGTACAATGGTGGATTTGCACAAAGCTTCTCATTTTGAGCAATTCCCATTTTGTACAATCGTTTATGGATCACAACCTGTAAGTATGTATTCGTTGTCTTTTGTATTGCAGGAGCTGCAATAATGTCAAATATGTGAAAAAGAAGGCATTTTTTTCAACAATCAAGCATGAAGACCTATTCTAGTACACACCAAAATAAATAAATAATACAAATCAAGACTGAAAAACGGCATAAAAGGACCCCTTTAAATTACAGCTTGTATTGTGAAGCTGCAGAAGTGGCATCTTTCTTTCTTAAACTGTTATTGTTATGTTGCATATCATATTTTGAATATTTAAGACCGTGCACCAAGTTTTAAATAGAAAAAACACATTTCAGATCCGCTAAATCATTAGAAAGAACTTCTACTTTGACACTTGCCTTTTTCTCCCTCTGCAGTTGCATGTTGACTGCTCTCAGGCGTTTGAAACAGTGGGAAAATAGGGATTCTGCTTTTAAGCAGAGAATAAAAGAAGTTTCCTGGTGTAAAGAAAAGCTTGATTTCACCTCAGCTCCAGGAGCTTCAGAATGACACAGCAATAATAATTAAATCCATTTCCTCAAGGCTGCGGAAGAAGATCCCAAGAGACCAAAAAGTAGTCTTGACTCAGATACACATGATATTTAAAGTGCTGGTATTTTAAGCACATGCTCCCCCAGGGCTGCTGGAGCAGCTGATGGCGACGTTCTTGTGTTCGTTTCCCTCAGACGGTTAACTGGCGTTTCATGCAAAATGAGAGTGATTGAAATTGCTTCTGACTTCCCCTCATTTGAATTGTACAAACTGAGACAGTCCACCTCTAAATCTGTCTTGCTGCTTAAACTTCATGACCTCAATCTGCTGTGAGCTCTCGGCCTAAATGTGCAGCAGGGCCATAATTTAGAGCTGTTGATAGCATCAGTCCTGTCCTTGAAGCCTTTGTGCATTGAGGCCATTGTAAATGAACTGTTCTGATCTTTGACATGCAGTGTAACTGTAACCCATCTACACTTCTGGGCAATTATGGATTAAGCCATCACCAATCATTTAGTTTTTGACTTTTATTGCCTCCCTTGATTAAGGGTCGTTTTGCATCCAACTTGTGACACGATACCTTCAACCCTGGGACTGAGGGGCCAAGGTGATGTAAACAGAGGAAGGTTACGCACTCTGTGTCATTAAATCCTTTCTCCCGTCAAGTTCCCCTCTGGAGTGTCAGCGATTGGCTTTCAGCACCATGGACAGGGACATTCATCAGTGCAGGGCTGAAGTGGTGGCAGAACCATGAGCTGTAGATCATGTCCCATCAGGCCACAGGCTGACAGCTCATTTTGAAGACCCAGCTGATAGGGAGGGCGGAGCTGTGACAGGCTGCATATCCATCAGGCTTCCTGTGACCCGTCCGTGCACTCTCCATCATGCTTTGGCACGGTGTGCAACTCCAAGTCGTAAAGAACTCTTTTAGCATGGTCCAGTCCTAAATATGCCCCTCATTTTAATTGAGGTTTATGGGGTTGCAGTTAACATGGCTATTAATAACCATTGATGGACTAAGACCTTCAAAATGCATTGGAGACAAAAGGAGACCCTGTTCTGGAGGGAACTCAGGTTGTGTAAAGGAAAAGCACCTGTCGCTTCAAGGCAGTGCACATGAAAACCTGGCATATATTAAATATACATATATATTAATAATAATTACTGATGAGCCAAAACCAAGTGCTATGTTTGGAAAGGAAATTAGGCATTCTACGGAGCCCCTAAAGGTGATAAAAAAAAAAAAAATATTTCAATGCTTTGCGTTCTCCTTCAATTATATTGTTGGCTAATTATGTTGTATATAATTTGCAGGTATCAGGGCTATCAATATGCAGTGTATTTTTTTTTATTTCACTTACAATTCACGATAACATGTACTCTGTGTACAGGGGGCGGCAGTACTGACCAACATTTTACAAGACAAGATATTTGTCAGTGACGCTCTGGATTTGTTGCGCACCAAATCCTCCGCCATCGTCCTGTCGGTCATCTCTCCTTACTATCTTCGTGTGATAAGTGAAATCTGATGTACTGTAATATAACCGACTACCTCAGCAAGCCTAACCATGTCCTTTTAGAGGCTCTGTAGAATGTGTTATTCATTTTCCGTGCCTTTCCGAATTTGGATTAACATACACATACCTAATAATAATAATTATTTCAGAATATATAATTTAATATTAGTCTTGTGAGATTAATTATTTGAAAATTTAAAAAAAAAATACATTACAAAATATTTCAAATGTATTGTTGATAACAATGACTAATTGTTTTGCCTCTAATCCATAATGATATTTGTCTTGTCAATCCTCATTTAATATAGTGCTTATTAATGTCTCTTTTCAGTAATTTAGGCCGCAGTATGATGGAAATAGAGTGGGAAACTACTGTAATATCCACAATTGCAAAGTCAACACTTTCTTATGGTATATTAAGAGTTAGTATAAAAAAGGCCACATAACTTGACTTTTCACCAGAAGAAAATCAAGAGTGAGACTTCAGTCTCCAGTGTAATACATTTCATGGTTTAAAAAAGGTGGCTGTCAGAGCACCTACACCTCATACCAAAGTAAATTGGTCCCCAAGTGTTTCTGTGTGTACTTAAAACTACCAGTGAAGACCGTACTTTGAGGAGATGACAGGTCTTCTCTTAACCTCCATTTATGGTATTGCCTTTAATAACATGTCTGAGAGAGAGAGAGAAGCAAGGGATGAGGAAGAATTTTAATACCTCTGCTGGCAATGGTTGTGTTTGGCCTCAAATCATGACAATGGAAAAAGAGCTATAAAACAGCAGCCTGAACTTTATTAGTACATTTCATCTCAGGGAAAAGTAGACTCTGCAAGCGCCAGGAAATGAAACCCTCTATTAACCTCTCACAGTATGTGCCTTAATTAATAGAGTAAGCATTAGCCTGCACTTATGAGAGGTTCAGAGGTCAAGGTCAAATATCATCACAATTACACAATACTTTTCAAAGAACATTGTTGGGGAAAGATGTTTTCCCCCCAGAATGGTGTAGTTTACCGAATATCAGCAGGGGGTTAACTGAAAAAAACCTAACCATCCAAACACTGACCCCATGAAAGAGGGTCAGTCCTCGAGGGTCTTTATTTTTAGCAGCTCTTATGGACAGACGCTTACCTGTTCACTATGATCAAATAAATGGCTAGGACTGAAATTAAATACATACTTATTGTCATAAATGGTACACTAAATGGTTGTAAAACCAATGATCACAAGGATTTCGAATTAGTTAGTCTATTTTTAACATGCATGAGAGTCCAGCTACATTAGCTCATTATCAGTACCGGAACAATGGCAGCTGTTCATATGTGCACGTTGTATGCAAGCAATGTCCCATAATACAGTTTGAGGTGCATGTGTGATGCAGAAGATGCCTGTGCTAGAAGATGATGCATGCTTTCACTGGATTGACTTTCTTTAGTACTGAAGAAATCACTTTAGAAATAATCTCTTGATATGTCTTGAAAGTTTGCACGAGGGCTCTGTCCACACACACACACACGCGCACATACACGCACACACACATACACGCACACAATACTGACTCTGGTCATCATGATGAGAGCCATAAGAGCTCCAAATCCCCTGCTTGCTCTGACTTTACCACCTTATCCCAGATCCCAATGCTTAACTAACTGCTGTCATTATTGTTTCAATCATTGTGATGTAATGTGTATTAGGGCTGGGTGATATAAATAGTAATTTTCCCAATATTTTTAATTGTTTTGACAGTATTTGATATACTATACACCATGAACGTTGCCTGTTTTAAAAGGGTGACCTTCCTTAAAAAAAAAAAAAAGATTAAGAAACCATCATTTTAACTAAACACTCATTCGGATTTTAGTTGTATTTTATTTTTTCATTAAACTTGATGCACAATGTTTAATGCAAAAAGTTAAAGGGATAATACAATCAGAAAACAATCAGAGTTATATTAAAAATGTTTTGGCTCTTCTAAGCTTTATAATGGCAGTGAATTGTTGCTTTGTTTTTGAAGTCCATTAAAATGCATCCATCCATCACTGCTCCACACGGCTCGGGGGTGTTAATAAAGGCAATGTGAAGCAATGCGTTTGCGTAAGAAAAATATCCATATTTAAAATGTTATAAAGTAAATGATCTAGCTTCCACCAGATCGGAAAAAAACCTTAACTGATTTGCAATGTCAGCAGACATAGCATAAGCATTTTGAACTGCGAGAAGCGCTACACTTTTTCGTAAGTTAAATACGGAAGGCGATCTGGTGGAAGCTAGATAATTTACTTTACTCATTTACTTAGTTTTAAATATGGATATTTTTCTTACACAAACGCATCACTTCACTTCAGAAGGCCTTTATTAACACCCTGAGCCGCGTGGAGCAGTTTTATGATGGATAGATTCACTTTTATGGACTTCAAAAACGGAGCAACAATTGACTGCCATTATAAAGCTTGGAAGAGTCAGGACTCTAATATAACTCCGATTTTATTTGTCTGAAATCAGAATGTCATATACACCTAGGATGACTTGAGAGTGAGAAATGATGGGCTAATTTTCATTTTGGGGTGAACTAACCCTTTAAATAAAATAATAAATAAAAAACATAAAACATGTAAAAAAAAATTATTGACACAAATGTACCAATGTATCATTGAATAGTTTATTTGAAATAGACCAATTGAACCGATTTACTAAAATGAGTTGCTAACTAAATCTAAGTCACCAATAAATTAATAAATATTCTCAACAACACAAGGTGCAAAATGGAAGGATTGGGAAAACAACACATTTTTAGGAAAGGAAAATTCTAATTAATGATAATTTTATTCAGTGTATTGTAAATATTTGATATATCACCCAGTTCTACTGTGTATTTAGCGTCTCCTTCTCTTTCTTCTTTATATTAAGCTATTATATGTGTTCTGCTAATCTTGTTACTGTTGTTACTTATTATTATAACTGTTGTTGTCATTTATATTTTGTATCTTTCTTTGCGTATTTCTCTCATTGTGTTGAATTAGTTCTGTTGCTTTGAGCGCTCTTTCCCTTTCTAACCCTGCGTTCATTTTGTTATGGCCCGACCCCAGTCCAGGATGACGCTGCCCCAGGTACCCAGGAGTACATTATGTTGCGGCAGGATTCCATCCATTCTGCGGATATAAGGGGTAAAGGCTCCCCTTTTCGTGCTAAGTGTCACGAAATCTTCTGCTGCCCACTGAAGCAAGTCGTCCTCAAAGATAACTCAGACCCCGAAGGTTTGTGTGCAACACATCCGTGTTTTTCTTTACTTTGCTGATGCTTTTGTATTTTTTACATAAGTTTAAGTTTCATTTGAACATACTTTAGTTTTTTGCCTTATCTTAAAAGCATCTGGCTTGTGTGTCTTGTAGAAACTGCTTGAAGCCTGTGATGTTGAATGCCTTAAGGACACACCCTTTTTTTGTGTTTGTGTGTTTGTGTGTTTGTGTGTGTGTGTGTGTGTGTGTGTGTGACTGTGTGTGTGTGTGTGTCCTTGTGGGACATGTTTTTGTGAAATATCTTAGGACACAAATGTGTATAAATCACACTAAGTGATTTTTTTAAAAAGTAAAATGCAGCATGTCTCCTGTGATGGGTAGGTTTAGGGGCAGGGGCAGTGTAGGGGATAGAAAATACGGTTTGTACAGAATAAAATGCATTACGCCTATGGAATGTCCCCATAAAACATGGAAACACAACATGTGTGTGTGTGTGTGTGTGTGTGTGTGTGTGTGTGTGTGTGTGTGTGTGTGTGTGTGTGTGTGTGTGTGTGTGTGTGTGATGAATGCAGACCTCGGGTCATGATCCTTCAGATCCGTATTCACCAATAATTACCTAATCACTGATGATGTCACTCTACCTGATCTGAAGCTTCACACTTCTATTTTAAATCAGGGCTCTACACAATTTTTTTTTTAATTTTAAAGAAGCACAGCCAAAAATGTAGAGGTGTTTTGGCATCAATATCGTGATGTGCGCCGATAGTCACATGCAATGTCAAGTATAGGGATCGTAGTTGATTCGTATGGGCCAGCTGCTCCCCGGCTCAGAATGCATGTGATTTGTGGATTAATTGCAAAGTTTAAACATCATAGAGTAAAAGTTTATTATTTGCATGTGTTTTGAAGTCAAGTCAGGCTCGCTCGTGTTTTCTGTGCGCACACACAGACACGCAGACTGCATGCGAGCACCCAAATTCAGGGTTCTTTCTCTTTCTTTTGAGCTTAAAAATGCATGTTTCGGCAAATATCCTCGTAAACCCCGTCGGTTATGTGTTGTAAACAATTGAGAAAGATAATAAATGCGTGTCGTGCGTATTGAAGGGACAGCTGTTTGTGTCACCAATGGTGATCAAACAACAAAAGAGAAAGAGAAAATGACTGATGAATTATATTAGTTATATTTCATTTATACAGCGAAGACTATTATTTTACATTCGATTATTACATTTGTGTACCTGAATACTGTTAGATTAACCTGAAAAACATAAAGCACTGCTTATTTCATATCTTCAGTATCTTTCTTCTATTGTACTTATCTCAAACTGTCCTCCAAAAAAACCCCCAACTCTATAGGTCGTTTTTCAAGCACCTTATTACGACCTTTATTTACATTTTAAAGTCATGTGCCCTCTAGCTGGCAATAATGACAGTGTCGTGTTACGTCTGACGTCATGAAATAACAGTATGACTGTCGTTACCAATCAAAATTTTGCCTTTCATTTAATGCAATGTGTGGACTTTTTACCACCATTTGTCATATTTCCATTTAGCAAAAAAATATTCTAACTACACCTACCCCATCCCTTAAAGCTACACTGTGTGATATTTTCCCCAATCTAGCGTTGAAAAGGTATATGACCATCCAGTGAATATTAGTTTCTGTTCCTCTCAATTCCGATTTCGTTTTAACTCCTATGGTGGCTGATTTAGTCCAAGATTAATATGGCTTCCAGTTCGATCAAGTGATGAGGTTACTTTAGAAAACTATTATAATTTGCAGTTATTTAATTTTTCAGTTAACATGTAGGTTATGACATCTATGTATAATGAATAATAGTTTTACCTTTTCGTTATTTTTTACCATTTCATTGCTAACATCAGCGATCAGGTTCCCAGACGAATGCAAGCTAATCTTAGTAAAGTAACTTTTATCTGTGCTTTCGTTATTCTGTATATTGTACGACATCACTAGCGTAAGGCAAAGTTTACATTGTAGGCTATATCAGTCTCAAGCAATCCCCCTCTTCACATTCAACACAGTGCCATCGAGTGTTAAAACGCGAAAGGCGAAGCTTGAATTTACTTTCAAGATGGAGGGGCAACATGGCGACGCGCATTCGAACCCCTCACCCGTATGTATTTTCAGTGGCATATTATACACTTACGAGAATACTTTATTACTTGAAAGAAGTAAATATACATTAATGAGCACATATATTTTTGAAAGAACTAAGTGTTTTTAGCTAAGAATAAACTAAAAAAGTTACACAGTGTAGCTTTAACCTACCCAGTGATTTATAGTGCATACACACTTTATGAGCATGTGTTTACCGTGGGATTGAACTCACGATTGCATGATCACATGTTGTTGTATATTGCAATGCTTTACCAATTGAGCTATGCAAAACCTGAAATACTACGCAAATAAAAGGGAAAAATTTAAGTTTCTGACTCCTGTTGTCGATAGGAGCAGAACTTTAGAAAACGCTCCTATGGGCCGTATTTCATTAATTAAAATATTGTCGATAGGGGTGCAACTTTAGTGAACGCTCCTATGTGTTGTACTTCAAGGAAGTGACAAACGACCTATATAGGCGTATTGGCTGGAGGACATGCTGATTTATCTATGCTTTCTATGCTTATCTATGCAGATTCACTCCCCTACAAAATCACTCAAATGTTTCTAGAAAATTAATGATTTTCAAATAGAGCCATTCAAATCATCTGGTGAAATTTTTTCATATCACAATATTTATTGCAGAAAAACTAAAAATTGCATTTTTTTCCAATATCGTGCAGCCCTAATATATAATATAAATATATTGTAAACTCTGCTTATTATAATTATCATATATTATACTTTCGAGTGTCATTTACACTGGTGCAACCAATTAACGTTCTATATTGTCACTAGTTTTTGAGTGACATGCTCGCAGCGTAGAGCCCTGCAAATACAAAACAGTGAGTGAGTGAGTGAGTGAGTGAGTGAGTGAGTGAGTGAGTGAGTGAGTGAGTGAGTGAGTGGTGGTGGTGAGTGAGTGAGTGAGTGGTGAGTGAGTGAGTGGTGAGTGAGTGAGTGGTGAGTGGTGGTGAGTGGTGGTGGAGTGAGTGGTGGTGGTGGTGAGTGGTGGTGAGTGAGTGAGTGAGTGGTGAGTGGTGGTGGTGAGTGAGTGAGTGGTGAGTGGATGAGTGGTGATTCTTGAGTGAGTGAGTGAGTGAGTGAGGATGGTGATTCTTCACAACACCCCCTTTCCATAAGCCCTTTTGGAATACAGCTCATCTCTTTCTCCCTTTTCATTCTATATGTCTCATTCTTCTCTTTTTTAGCCATGCACCCATTTTCAGACACCCCCCTCCCCCACTTCAAGTCCACATGTTTCTACATTAGATGAATATCTGTTTAACTGCTGCCCATCTGTTTCTCAAATGTTAGTGTTTCTGCTTTCAAAGAGACCCGGACTCTCTGTCTCTTTATCTCTCTTTCCCATGTATCTCGCTCTTTCTTTCAGATATTTTCAGATGCATGTGGGTTGTTAATGTCTGCTAATGGTCATGGGTACACAGGTCCGATGTGCTGGGTTGTTATGGGTTCCTGCATGTTGCTGTATTGTCTTTATGTTGGGGGTGTTTTGGAAATCTTGTAGAGTGATACGATTGTCCAAACAATGTATTTGTAAAAGTGTTTTTCTTTTCAGACTCTCAGATCACTGGGTAAGCCATCAGCAGTCACCTCAAGGCTAAATAAATCAAGTTAAACACACAAATGTGCTCATCTCCACCACTGTGCTGGATGACATATGAATTGTTCACGCATCACTAGAATGCAGCTCTAGATTGATGGATAATTTAGTTGTCATAGATACAGTGCCATTGCTGCTGACAAACATGTGCCTAATCAATTATTCAGTAATGGTTTGTATCCACGGCCATTACTACCTAATTTCTGTGTGGTATAGGAATCTTTTTTGTGTCTGTTTGTGGTACATTTTTATCTGTTTGGATCATGCTGCAAACAAAAGGACACAAGTGAAAAAAGTGTAGGGAGAAAGCTTATATAGAGACAGACTGGAGTACTGCAGATCTATTATTCAGTCTGACTGAAGCTCTGCTTGGACGTGACTGAATTTGCAAAGAAAGTCATGGGTTTCTTATGAAATGTGTTCATAAGCACCGTGCCATGGAAGGTAAAGGGACAGTTCACCTTGAAATGAAAATTCTGTCTTCATTTACGTTCCAAATGCCTTTAGTGGCATTATTCCTCAGTGGGTCACAAAAGGAGATGTTTGGCAGAAAGTTCACCCTGCTTTTTTCTATACAATAAACATCAAGGTGGACAGAGATGGTCAACCATCTAGAATGATACCAAAAGCACCATAGAATTACTAAAAGTTGTCCATATGTGAAACACGTAGCCATCTGCCGTCTCTTAAATCTCACATTATAACTTAAATGCGGCCTGTTTCATATAGAAAGCTATCATGTCGTTTCAGATGATGTGGGATATAGTGCACATTTAGTATAAATTACTTTTAGGATACTTTTTGGAGCTGCAAATAACCTTTTCACTGTATGGAAAAGAGCAGCATGAACATCCTGCTGAACATTTCCTTTGGTGTTCCAAGTAAAAAAGAAAGTCACAGGTTTAGAATAATATAAGTGAGGAAACGATAAAATAATGTAAATTTTGAGTATACTATCCCTTTTTTTGCGAGTTTGCGAGTTGCAGAGACTCCATTAGTTTGGATATGTTTTAGTGATATAGGGGGCAATAGTGCAGGTGCTGTTCCTTTAAGCTTCTTACACCACTTTCCTGATCAGAATCAGGATAAATATTACTGCACTCACCCCCTCCACCACCACCACACACACACACACACATTGATGGAGACTTAGATCAGCATGTCCCGAAACCCATGTCACTCCATAAGTGCTCTCTTTCTCTCTTCAGCTTCTCTCTCTCTCCCCTGTTCTGTTACACTGCTTGCTCTCAGCATCCTTTATCTCTTTTACGCTCTCTTGACATCTCCAAATTCATCCCCCCAATCAATAACTGCCTGATTTCTGTCTGTTCTCTATCCTAACCTCTTTTCTTTATCCCCATTTCTTCTTTTCTGTCTTTTTTTCATTCTTACAGTGAAATGTGTCCCAAGGGCTTTTTTCTCAATTTATTTCATCAATAGCTGAGAACAAGTTGTCCTTTTGGTATTTATCCTCGAAAAGCACACACTCAAACCTAATGTAAAATTACTTTCACTATCATTTCAAAGTTTGGTGCCAGAGAGATTGTTTTAATGTATTTCAAAGAAGTCTATCCAAGGCTGCAGAAACAGCATCTATTTGAAATTGAAATCTTTTATTACATTATAAATGTTACTTTTGGTCAATTTAATATGTGTCCCTAGTGAATAACAGCATTCTTCTTTTTTTTTAAGTATCAATGACCTCAAACTTAAATGAATGTTTTTGAGCTAAAAATGGTCTCCCTCTCGACTGTGTTCTGTCTGTATGACGCGCATGTGGGCTCGTTCAGTGAAGTTTGAAGCTTAATGTCAGACTGATGCGCTTTCATGCAAGATGGAAATACTCACGTGAATTAGTAACATTTTCAGAGGATATTTATATATATATAGATCAGTGGATATAACCTGTAAAAATTAACTTTGACGTCACAGCTTGGCACATTCTGAGATCAAGCGTTTGCTGGGCCTGGTCAATAAAAGCTTTTCTTTGACTAACAAGGAAGTTTTCAGCTCCAAAACGTACTGGATATACTGGACGTACTGGTTAATTTTTATATGTCAAAGGCTGAATGAAAAGTTGATTTCTTCATTCATGATCTCTTTCAAATCTGCTTTTTATTAAATATACTAAACTAGTGCAAGATCTCTACTGGGTGATGCATTTATAACATGACACATTATACACCATATTGCCAAAAAGTATTGGGACACCCCTCCAAATCATTGAATTCAGGTGTTCCAATCACTTCCATGGCCACAGGTGTTTAAAATCAAGCTCCTAGGCATGCAGACGCTTCTACAAACGTGTGAAAATATGGTTCACTCTCAGGAGCTGTGATTTCCAGCGTGATTTCCAACTTTCTGCAGACTCAATAGCTACAGAACTCCAAACTTCATGTGGCCTTCAGATTAGCTCACAGTGTGTAGAGAGCTTAATGGAATGGGTTTCCATGGCTGAGGCTGCAGCTGCCACTGGACTCTAGAGCAGTGGAGACGTGTTCTCTGGAGTGATGAATCTCACTTCTCTGTCTGGAAATCTGATAGTCTGGGTTTGGCAGTTGCCAGGAGAACGGTGCTTGCCTGTCTGCATTGTGCCATGTGTCAAGTTTGATCGAGGAGGGATTATGGTGTGAGGTTGTTTTTCAGGGGTTGGGCTTGGCCCCTTAGTTCCAGTGAAAGGAACTTTAAATGCTTCAGCATACCAAGCCATTTTGGACAGTTTTATGTTCCCATCTTTGTGGGGACAGTTTGTGGACTGCCCCTTCCTGTTCCAACGTGACTGCACACCAGTGCACAAAGCAAGGTCCATAAAGACGTGGATGAGAGAGTTTGGTGTGGAGGAACTTGACTGAAAATCACAGAGTCCTGACCTCAACCCAATAGAACACCTTTGGGATGAATTAGAGCGGACACTGTGAGCCAGGCCTTCTCATCCAACATCAGTGTCTGACCTCACAAATGCACTTCTAAAAGAATGGTCAAAAATTCCCATAAACACACTTCTAAACCTTGTTGAAAGTCTTCCCAGAAGAGTTTGGGCCAAATCCATATTAAACCCTATGGACAAAGAATGGGATGTCATGTGCATGTGAAGTTCATGTGCATGTAAAGGCAGGCTTCCCAAAACTTTTGCCAATGTAGTGAATTTCATAGCACCCACCCCTATAAGAGACTGTTAAACCGTCTAGCAAGTGCTGGTATCCATCAAACACAACAATACAGTTAAATAACGGCTACGTCCATAGCCCTACTTAGCAGAATTTAAAAATTATGGCCGGCTTGCTCATTTCACAAACCGTGTGTATCAATTTAAGCGCTTGGCACCTTCACCCACTCTCCCACCTGTGTAAGCACCATCAGTGGGACTGATGAGCTCTGAAATGACATTACAGCTGACCCCCACTTCTCATTTCAGCTGCTCCCCTCAAACTGCATGACTCAACACTGTTATCATTAACAGCACAAAGTCTAGCTGTTTGTTTGTTTGTTGTTTGTTTCCACATTTAGTTGCATCACGCTCACATGATCAGGCCGGAGCTATTCATGCAAATGTTTGCACAAATAGAGAAAGCATGAATCAGTCATGGTTATGATAATGGATGTGAGCTGGGGGATTCAGATGGGTGGAGCAGAGTGAAGGACCTTCTGCACTGCACTGTATTTTTAGTGTATTTTATATTTTTGTATTATTTACAGACAGCAGAGTTGTGGTCCCTAAGGATGTGTAAAAGGTGAGTGCTTTAGAGAGCAGATAGATGAGTTAGTGCAGCTGATGTGACTGGTCATTTGGGTAGCACTACTGCCGTCGTCATGCTCCAGGACACACAGCCAGCCTTTTAACTGTTGTGAAATGCCACCAGTGTGATAGAGGGGCTCCAGTATGCCACGCTCCTGTCTTATTCAATTGAGCTAGGTTCATAGTGATGTCTCATCCCTTCCTATTTCATTGCTACAGTAGCCCCCCTAAAGTTTTTGGACGTTTTAGTTGCACTTAAAATTTTAATTGCTTAACTTAGTCAAACCAAGCATTTTGTTTTGTTTATTTTTTATTTTATATAAATGTTATATTTATATATTATTTTATTTATTATTTGTTATTTTGTGGTGCAGTTGACATTTACACATGTACTTTTTCCCTCTATTTCCCTCTATTATGATTCTGTGTCTATTTTGGACAATTTTTTGGACATTGTTATTTCATTAGACAACATAATGCCAAACCAGGTTTGTAACGTGCAGTTTTGTTTTGCTTTGTTTTAGTTTTCTTTTCTTTTTTTATTGTATTTCTTTTTGCTTTTGTTTTAGTTTTTGTTAAAAAAATTCTGTATTTTCCTCACTTCAGATTCAGTAATTAAGCATTGTAGAAATGACATAGAAAGGGTCCGATTTACTAAACGCAGTCAAAGCCGGATCATTTCCATAATGACCAATGCAATCTACCTAGACTAACGCAAATTAGCATCTGGTTTAAGACATGCTTTTTTGGGCGCAAACCTTGCGGGATTAACTTAAATACTCTCCTCCCATACATTATGCATCTAAAAGAAAAACACCTTCAAATGCATATGGAATAACGTCAGTTGCAAAAATAACCCTGTACCCCCTTTTCAGCGCTAACTTTTCACTGCGTGTCTTCAGTTAATCCCGTCAGTAGTTTTTTAACACCAAAAGAGTGTTTGTGCTGGCACAAGCTGTTAGTAAATCTGGCCCTAAATATAAAGATAACTCATTGGAGAGACACTCCTCCCAGAGCCAAATTACCCGTAACAGTGCACAGTAATAATCAAGAACCTGGTCTAGTCCTGAATCACACCTCTCTTTTAAAGTGTTCCTGAACCATTAAACCATCATTTTCCCCTACTGATTTCAGAGCTTCTGCAGCTCCCCTCTTTAACACACTTCTCCACACAGCTTCACAGACTTCCTGTTGCTCTCCTTGAGTCAAAGCAAGTGTAAACCTGCCAACCCAAATCTCACCTGCTGTCACTTTAGTTTATTCTAATCCAGTTACACACTGAGGTAGATTTTTACTTAAAACTCTTAAGTTAAGTAACGGTTTCAGTCACTGCCTCTGACTCTGTCTGTTTGTACATTAGCGAATGTTTAAACAACATTTAAGTCTGTAAGCTATTTGTGCTATGCTGGTATGTGTATGTATATATATATATATATATATATATATATATATATATATATATATATATATATACATGAATCACACATTGACAGCTTACTGCACACACATATTGTTGAATACATGTTTCTTTGGGATCTGGCACATTTCTTAAGGAGTTTTTACATAAGACTTGTTTGTGAACATAATAGAACTGAATGCTGTGGTCTCGAGATGTGCTGAACTATTTTTAACTTCACACTCTGACTCATAAACACACATGATCTAGATTTAGCTTCTTTATTTGTTTTGATATTTTTATCAGCTGCGATTCAGGGAGAACTAGGAGTGCCACAAAATTATGGAATCAACTTAAATTTATACAAAAATAAAAATACATTACTTTTCAAATTGACAAATAAATGGTTTGTAGTCAAATGTTGTAGTCAAATGGTTAAATAAGTTGATAGATTTATATTGATTTTTAATCCAACATTTATTTTGCATTTTATAAAGCATTTTCATTGTAAGAAGTTAAACTGTAGGAACAATCAATACATTTTTGACTGAAAGCAATTTTTAAATTTTTAATTAAATAAACAATTTATAAAATGTCTAGTTAATTGCAAATTAGTTTTTTTATTCCAAAGCAACTTCATATGCAATACTGGGAATTGAACCCATGAACGTGGCATTACCATGCTATACTGTTTGAGCTACAAGAATTATTATTTACATTTTTATTTAAGATAAAATATATTAATAATATATTCCTTCATTTTATTTTTGAGTTGCACTTTTGGTCATTCATTAATTAAGTCTCTTCTGCAAAATATTTAAACTTAAAAATATAAGGAATAATTTGGATAACCTAGTCAACTTTACTAAACAGATTGCTGAATGAATAGTCACCTAGTCAAATTGTGACCCATTCTTTGTCTCACTGACCCCAGATGAGGCTCTGATGCATTGAGGTCAAAATGTAGTGTGAGCGTTTGATAAAGAAAAGTAAAATATTTGAATGGGAGTAAGAGAGCAGGAGGGGATTGTCTCACTGCAAGCTTTCACTCCTGCCTAACTCCCCCTCTTTTCCTTAAACACTCACACAAAAGCACACGCTTGGTCTTTTCCTCTCGCCCACACTAGTGTGTTCCAGATGCCTGTTTAGACAGTTAGTCATGAGTCATCTCCCCACACTCTCTGACCTATTCTCCTCTTTCATCAACCTGTTTCACACCTCTTCAATCTCTCATGCTCCTGGAGAGTTGAACTGAGAGGTGTACAGTAGGTAACTTCTATCCTCCGCTCCCTCGCTGAACAGATCCACAAAAACTGGAGCTATGGGATGTTGTAGCGGTGCTTTGCCCAGTAGTGGAAATATTCCATTCTGTCAGAGTGGAAATCAATAGGTGAGCACTCTACATCTCCTTTTAAAGTCACTTGTGCTCTTGCTTAAGCTGTGCCACTTAACAGACTGGTGATGCCCCTATTTTTGTTGAAATGTTTACTTTGGAAATGGCTGGAAAGGTTCATTATCTGTCTGTTGCAATATGAATGTCAAGAGTGGTGATTGTTAAACCCTAAGTGCTCGTTCTGTGATATGGTCCTGTCCCGTGGGCCAGTGGGACACAATGGAATAGCACAATTACATAAGACTCTGGAGCGTCTTCTCCCAAAGGGCTTCTGGCAGGCTAAGGCCTTGTCTGCACTGATTTACACAGACACCCAATTTGGAGCACCGTCTTTGCTGCCAGCCCTGGTGAAGGATCTGAGAGTTTTGGCTGGATTGAAGCGGCAGGATTAATGTCTGCCAGCACAACTCTATCTTCCTCACCCACCAGCAAATCAACATATAGACAGAGATGTTCAGTCATTTATGGAATATTTATTTGTCGGACTACCAGAAATGTTTTTTTTTTTTTTTTCATGTGACACTGTAGATCAGTCACATTAATTTATTAGAGGGATAATCCTACTAGAGTGACCTTGGGTTAAGTGCCTTGCTCAAAGACACAATGGTGAATACTCAAAGCTCGCACCTTGTGGAGACTCAACCTCTTCATTACCACACCACTAAGAAGGATCACATATGTGGTCTCCGATATAGATAAGCCGATAATTATTTTCATGTTGTGATAACCATTACATGGCTAATGTAACAATTTTATCTAAATTAATATAAAAAAACATAACACTACAAACAAAAATCACTCGATTTTAAATAGTACAAGTGAATTTAGGCATTACAACATAATAATGTAGAATATGAAAAAAATTGATGTTAATTTTGTGATTTACTAAACGTTATGGTAACACTTTAGAATAATGGTCATTAGTTAACATTAGTTAACTACATTTGTTTATTTTGAACTAATACTGAACACTTATAAAACATTTATTTATCTTTGTTAATGTTAATTTCAACATTTACTAATACATTATTAAAATCTTGTTAACATTAGTTAATGCACTGTGAACTAAAATGAACAAACCATGAACAGCTGGATTTTTATTAACTAACCTTAACAACGATGAACAAATACAGTAACAAATGAACTGCTCAGGGTTAGTTCATGTTAGTTAATACATTAATGTTAACTAATGACCATTAACTAAAGTGTTACCTTTTAGGTAATACTTTTTTTTAAGTGAGCATTAGATGAAGGCAAAAGTGATTTTAATGTAAAAAATAGGGGAAATTACATGAACCATTAAATATTGACCAACATGATTAAAATGTAAAAAAAATTAAATAATAATAGTCATCAAAATAGTATAATATTGACCGCTAACGTTTATGGTACACTGTAAACCCTAACATTCAAAATGATACATTGGTTTGAGTAGGACAAACTTAAATTAAACACATTAGTTCAGTCAAATTAACTTTTATGAGTATTTAGCACTTTCTTTTTTTATTTCACAGAACTGATACATTTTAAGTGAACTGAACTGTTTCATTGTTTTGAGTTTTATGAAATTATTTATTTTAATTTAGACAAAATTAAGTTGAAACTGGGCTGGGATTTATATTTCCCAGCATGGTTTACCCATGGCACACAAAAGGGAGAGTAAATGCTAAAATTTGATGTTAAATGCTTTTTGTGCAAGATTAATGTTAAGTGGGAGATTTAGTAGCCTACTGATTTATGTTTTGTTATGCTAATGTAGAAGAGTTTCTGTTACTGTTTTGGAGAGTTGCCATCATGGTGCCATCAGAGTTGCCATCATGGTGCATGCGGCTTGGTTTGAGAGCAAGTATGTTAAATGCTTTGTTTTGCTGCACTCATTCAGCAAGTGCCATACCATGCTATTGTTAACATGTTAGCGAATTAGCAAGTTAGCATTCTGAATTAGCTTGTTATAGCTAGCTAAGTTTATACTAATAAAAATGTTCACATTGAGGTTGCATGAAAATGAAGTTAAATGTATGATTTAGAATTACTTAAACATTTCAAGTTAAGAACAATTAAAATGTTAAAGTACACAAATAAAATACATTAATACAAATTCTGCTTGTTTAAAATAGGAATTTCTTAACTGAAAACTTTTGAGTTTTGCCATCTTATTCGGGTTTACAGTGTACCGATATAAAGTTTGAGGGTAAGATTTTGTAGGTTTCTTTTGCTCCCCACAGTAAAACAGTAATACTGTAAAATTCTATTGAAATTTAAAATATATTTTTTCTTTAATATATTTTAAATTGTAATTAATTCCTGAGATGGCAAAGTCTCACATTACTTCAAACTGAAGTGAGATATCTAATGATAAACAGCCCTATCTGCAGTATATGTAGGTTAGATACTGAAGCTAATACTGTTTTTGATAGGATGTTTGACTTTATCTCTTAGACATAAATTGTTTTTCTGTTTTTCTGTTTTCAGAGCGCTCTAAGCAGTCTGCACCTGAACATAGTGCCATTCCCTCTCTGTGATGTTGTGTATGCACTGCTGTAGGTTTAAGCAAAAGGCTCAATGGGCCAGTAATGTCTTTACAGAGAGGATGAGATTCAGTGTATTCAACCACTCCAGGCGAGAAGCTATTTATAGCTAATCCTAATGTGACAGGGAAGAGGGGCTAAAACACAGTTCTGGGACAGACATTCAGGGTAGATGCAGGGAAATAAGGATGAAAAGAGACCATTGCAAAGCATGTCTAGTACATGTGTGCTAGGAGGATGCTGACCTACTATCCTTACCACGTTGTCTCAATGGGCATCGTGACTTGTTTACTTAAAGTGCAGTTGATGTGATGTGTTGCGTTAAATATTTATTGTTCTGGGTCTGGGTCTCCGTGTCGCCAAAGAATGATAAAGAATGTTCAGATCCCAAAGAAACCAAATAAAAAGGCTTGTGGATGTATAATTTGAGGTGCATTTGATTGTATTTGATTAACTTTACCTGTACTCTTACAGTGCTATTATCATTCCTCCCTCATTTTTAGCCTTTTGGATTTAAAGAGTCTTTTTATGGGCAGACAGACACTAATTCAGCATTCTCACTCCCAACTCATTACATACTGACGCTTGGCCAAGACCCCATGGCGTCACTTTTTAACGCAGCATACCCCTTTAGCATAATTTTTCGACATGCAGTACTCCATTGCTTTAAGTTGTTTGCCTTATGTGTCAGACCATATCATTTAATATTTTGCATTTGAAAAAGAGGACATTATTTTATAATTAGTTATATTTTTATAGATATTTTGGAGCACCTAACTCCACCCCTACCCTGAACCTACACACTTCTCAACAATATAAACAGGCACGTAACAGGCAAAATATAAAGTCAGTATTTATTGCAAAAAAACAGTATAAAGGTTCTACAAACAACTCGTGTTGCAGTCTTCTGAAGCCATATGATATCTTTATATGAAGAGCAGAGTTTAACTTAAAGTTTTAATCAGTAAAAATGATCCTTCTCTGTGAACGCACACAGTCATCTCATTCAAAAGATACACTCAAATATTAGCATGACACAATCGCTCACGAGTCGCAGTATGCTACTTCTGGCGGCAATGTTTGAAAGTGTGCGTAGTATCTGAGCTTGACAGTGAATGGAGACTGTGATCGTTTTTGGGTCCGTTTCTCACACAGTTGTTTGGTCTCGGAATACTTGTCCTTTTTGAATGAATTGTGACTGTAGTTGTATCTGCCTGTTATATCCTGTGTTTTATATTATATAATATGACACAAATGACATGGGTAAGTTTACATGCACAAACATGTCTAATAAATGTAAATTAAATTATGCTGGCTGATTAAATTGAAAAACACACCCAAACATGTCATAATGGCAAAATTACACCCCAATATATAATTTCATCATGACAATAAAATTCCCATGGACATCATGTCTGCGTATGATGCCAAATGTTTCTCATTGAAAGCGATGGAGTACCCTACGTGCTAAAAGGGTGCCCTGTGCGTTAAAAATTGATGCTGAGGGGTCCTGACCATATGTGATAAGTTGGGAGTGAGAATCTGTTGGCTTGAATGTGTTGACTTATCCTATTTTTATGGTGCAGACACAGATAATAAGGACAGAACTAAAGCACATTTCTCAGAAAAGCTGCTTGGAAAGTTACCTGCTCAAGTTAGAACCTATGAAACTGCCCTTCATTTACTGATATGTTCATTTTTAACAGAATTATATGTCCACAAACCATGTTTTTTTACAGAGTAACACATATGGAGAAGATAAAACTATTTGGTAACATTTATTCTGGGGTGGTACAGTGTTTCAGTCTTGATTTATAAACAATGTGTTGGTTGCACTTGTGGTCACCTGAATCAAAATGCAGGACACGGGAGACTGGAAAGTTATCACAGAACCAAATCAGATTTGCGAGTTAAAGATTGAGGAGGTCGAATAAATGAACACTGCTAGGACGCACAAGCCAAAACCGGAGCATATGAGAGTGTAACCACATGCCTAATAGGAGACCGTGAACGATGACAACACTGCAACACAGGCCCGAGGCTGAGTCGGCAAATCTCAAATATGTATTTGCTCTATTCGTACTGCTATACAGTGCTATCAGATCGGCTCTTGTTGCATGCATGTTAACAGTAAAAACAGAGCAAATAGCATTTTTCCCATATCCGATTTGGGCCATTTTCTTATGTTGTTTGATACTTATCCGATATCTGATCATCTGACCTAAGTCTATAATCTCATATCCTATTGTTCTCTTATTTCACCGTTTTATGTCATTCATATCTGCTGTAACGTAATATTTCTTTACAGTATATGTGCATGTCTTAGTAATTCTAGAGCTACAAGATGTGAAACAGAAATGGCAAGTATGCATTTTAACAATGCTACGTTGTATTATAGAAAGGGTTGTCTTCCTGTGGTGGTGATGTCATAGTCAAGACACTTTTTTATAGCGCTTTATACAGTAAAGATTGTCTTAAAGCAGCTTTGAGCGTGATTCAATGATGCAAACATAGTGACTGTAGTCACTATTGGCTGTAAAACAGCTCTAAAAAGTAAAAGAAAAATCATTGTTCAGTTATATTTAGTTTATTCAGTTATGTTGTAATGGTCATCAATTATTAAATTAGTTCAAATCTGCTATACACAGCTCTGAAAAGTGATGTCTTCGCCCAGATCAGTTCAGTTCTCATCAAATAGTGTCAGTGCAGTCTGTACTGTTGAAGTACAATAATACTGTTGAATTTTTAATGTCCCCAATTAAACAAGCCAGAGGCCACAGTGGCAAGGAACCCAAACTCCATCAGGGGCCTATACAGTGAAGCCGGTTTAGCTGGCTAGTTAGATATGTTTAAGCTTAGTTTTTGCCAATCCTTGGTTTTAGGTACCATGAAAGTGGTTTGGCTTTTAGCATTTTTCATCTCCATATTAACTTACGCTCCACGGCTAGCCTGCTCCAGGGCAGGTTATGTTCTGGATAAGAGAACTCAAACTGAAATTGGACCAATCAGCTGTGAGCAAAGAGAAACACCTCAATGCAATGAGGTCACTCCCCCTGTTTCTACTCCAAATTAAAGATCACTACATAGCAAATGGTTTTAAAGACTAAAGTTTCTGGCTTTTAACAATGCTTTTAACAATTTCAATGATTTAGATATCATTTATGTAATTATTAAACCCTTAATCAATTACACATGTATCATTTTAGTTAAATAATTCATTAATAGGCACTTTGTTAAAATTAATACAAATAGCCGCCTATATAAAGGTCATACAAATAAGCTTTAAAATCAATATACATAAAGCTATAAAAATTACTACATGTTAGCGTAAATGTTAAAATGTTCTCTATAGTTACCATAACTTTTACTTGCATTGACGTTGACCTTTTTTCTTCAAGTTCTCCTCTTTCATAGGTAGCTCTTTTCTTCTTGCTGTGTAAATTTGTTTAAATTCTTAATATTTTTCAATCATGTAATTTTCTGCAGAAGAGAGAAATGAATCTCACTCTCGTGAGAAGTGAATCTAAGTTCCGCTGATCCACAGCGTGTGATTGGCTGTTCACTACTGATGTCACAGCTAAACTCCTAAACTCAGGATCAAAGCCTGAGTTGACAGAGAAAACTGATGATCAGCATCATGGGACCAACAAAGCCTGAATACATTGGTTTAGTTTTGTCAACTCTAAACTAATCATGTAAGCCTGAGTTTGTTAAACTACCATCATGGTACAGGCCCTGGTGACAGAATGGAGAAACAACAACAACAAAACATGCTCAGTCGGGGGACCTGGGGTCCGTTCTTCGTTCGTCGCTAACTCTGTTAGCTGGATTTGATTGTTGACGATTCGGCATGACCTTGGATTGTTTGGTTCTTTAACGCTCACCCTGGGCTTGCTGTCATAGCAACGGGTCCGTAAGCTTAAACCTGCTCGGGAGCAGGGTTATTTCATTTAAACAGGATTAGATTGCATCTGATACTTAATATCTGTCCCAACCACTGCCACTGCTACTAAGAGTTCCATATGTAACCAGGGAACACTATAATTTTGAATAATATCAATAATAATAATATACAAATTCATTTGAAAATAATATTTATATATATATATATATATATATATATATATATATATATATATATATATATATATATATCAGTGGTGGTGACAGATATTATGGGAGTGTCTTGATGCAGCACATGAGATGCAGATAACTTGATCATGACCCTTAAGAAACTTTAGATAGATATATAGAAATATCACATTACAAATCTGCTTCAAATGCAAAATTAAATGAATTGCTAATTATAACATTGAAATAAAAATGTAAAGCCTTTACAAATACTAGAAATTGTTAATATAAATTATTTGGAATCATGAAAAAAAAAAAAAAAAATTATATATATATAATTTTTTTTTTCATGATTCCAAATAATTTATTAAGGGTCAAGATCAAGTTATCTGCATCTCATGTGCTGCATCAAGACACTCCCATAATATCTGTCACCACCACTATATATATATATAAATATATATATATATATATATATATATATATATATATATATATATATATATATATATATATATATATATATATATATATTTCATATATATATTATTTTCATTTATTTATTTATTTAAACTTTTATCCCATTTTGTTTTATGGCTGTTTCCTTAAAAGGTCCAGAAATTTTCATCAGGTGATTTTTAAAATTATATGATGTCACTATGATGCATCTGACCCAAATTCCCCTCTGGCCAAACAAAGCAAAATAGTGTGGTTTAATTCTAAGCTGCATCAAAAGCCAGAAGTCAGATTGTGGATTGTTATCCTCAATTTATCTTCTAGTTCATTCTGCTTGAAGATACAGTATTATACAGTATTATCATATGTTTAAAGACAATACCAGCTGTCAAATATTTTTTTTTATGATTATAGCAACTGTATTACAATTTTACCAGTAGTGCTAATCTCAGAACTAACACTGATAAAGGGTTTAAAGTGCAAGGCTGGATAACTCATGGCTAGTTTTTTAATACTTGTGGAATAAAGAAACGACTAAAATATAATTTTGTCATAGGAATACAGTTGTATAGATATTCAGCTATAAATATTCATGGAAGATGAATTTTGTCAATTCTCAATCCATGGCAAGTGTGGTAGAAATGTAAAGAGATTTACATAAAGACTTCTTTATGGTGCATTTGCGTGTTTTTTGAAGCTCATTCCCAATTTGTTGCAATTGCATGGACGAGTAACCAGCTTCAGAGTTATGTTTCACAGAAGAAACAATGTCTTGGTTTTGAGACGGTGAGAGTGAATAAAGGATAATAAAATGTATAATGTTTGGGTGAGCTATCCCTTTAGTTTTGATCTCATTACAGTATGTAGTCTCTGTCTGACAGAGGTGTTAGAAAGTGGGCCATGTGAGCCATGAGTGTGCTCTCTCTTTTTCCTCCTACCCTGTCTGTCAGACATAAAGCTGTCTGATTGGCTGTCGCACCATTCAGACGCATGCTTTGGATGATGTAATGTGCAGCAATCAAGCATCATCGTCGTCGCAGGATCCAGCATACAAAAAGCAGAGCTGATGATGCCAGTAGCGCTAATCTCAGCACTAACACTGATAAAGGCCTGATTAATGTTATCCCTCCGGCAGTGGTCGCACACTTTATCAGCTGATTAGCGGGGACCACTGGATAACTCTGTGGCTTTGTGTGATGATCTGCACTTAAGCCTTACTGATTTTATAGCAGTTTGAATCCAACTCCTCCTGCAGTGTGTGATTGTTATGGCAGATGGTTTTTAAATGGGATCAAATGGCTGCTTCCAATCCAAAAGATGCCTGATCCACCCTGGTTACGAAAGTAAATCATGGTAATGTAATGCTTGGGGAGATGCCCTAATCGCTTAAACTTAACCCTCTGTCATTCCAGGGAGCTAAGCATCCCCTCAGATTCATATTGAGACTTATTACATGACTTTCTGGAATGCTTGATTGGTCGATTGTGGCGTCTTGCCGACAAATATTTGGGAATAATAGCTGTATTATTGACTGCTGTCCCAGGCAAAGCTATGCTAGTTTTAGCCTCTTTTTACGCCCAAAGGAACACGCCAACTTTTTGGGACTTTAGCTTATTCACCATATCCCACCATATTCATTTTCCGTCGGTATTAGTACATGATGTAACTATACACATCACAACATGTAAATAGGAAAATGTTACTTATTGAGCAGAAGGCTAGATGGAGCCGTTTACCTCCAGTCTATGTGCTAAGCTAGAGTTAATGCAGAGTCAGACAGAGTTAATGCATGCATGGATATAAAAATGTATGGATTTATCTAACTCTGGGGGATACGGTGAATAAGCTTAGGTCTCAAAAAGTCGACGTGTTCCTTTAACACATAATAAATAAATAAAAAAGATGTATTTGTTTGCTTGTCACCACTACAAGGTGATATAAGAGCTGATTTCCCTATCTGTTTTTTAGTTGTTGTTTTTTGTTAATGACAGAATGAGTGTACACAATCTATTATTTAATACTCAACCTCTTGCAGTCTTGGACTCCAGCATGTTAATAACACGCCTTTCCGAAGGGGGGTGGGAAAGAAAGAGACAGACACAGACATCAAAAATGAGGAAAAACTCATTGTCTGAGATATTGAGGTCTTAACTGAGACAATTGGGCTCTGTAAAAAAAGAGTTTTGGCACAGAGCTTTGTTCTTAGCCCTCACTTTTCCTGCTTCATTAATGTCAGAATTATTATTATTCCACTGGCTTTCAGAAATGAGAGCGCCTGCAGCTAAAGGACTACTGCATTTTCGTGAGGCAGCAGACGAGAGCCCAGAGTGGCAGAATCAAAGGAATTTCAATTGCTGTTTACTCTTCGACCTCCTATTCAGACAGCTCACACTGCATGAGCGTCTGCTTAGATCACAAACTATGCAGGGTGGAAAAAAAGGAAAGAATGTAAAAAGATGAAAAGAGAAACTTTGTGCAATGCAATCGCCGTGCACATGGAAGTAACTTGAAGAACTTGAAGCTTGGTTATCCAAAGAGAGATAAAGTATGAGATGCTTACATACTCCAACTTAAAAGGATGGTTCACATAAAAATGAAAGATTCTGTCATAATTAGCTCCTTATAATGTTGTTCCAAACCTATATGTGGAACACAACAGAAACATATGTGACCCATGCTGGCAAAAGGAGTCATGGAATGCGCATTGGATCATTTCAAGCTACAGGCAAAACTAGTGGAAAAATGTGTCCATTTTGAGTTTTTCACAAAAATTAGCTCATTAAGCCCTCATCTAGCGATCCTAATGCTCCAATTAGCACTTAAACATCTAAGTAGCTTTATTTGTACACTTTCTGAGAGGAGTACCTTATCTTTTTCCATGAAAATTATCTCACTTGTGCTGACTGACAGATCTGACGCGTCCAACGCTCAGACGGTGTGCAATCCCGATACACACACAAACACGGAATTATAGTATTTCAAAATATCTGTATTGGCGAGTATTCACGCAAACATTAACTGTTTTGTCTTATGTGAACGTTTGGTTAACTGTTGGGGAAAAACAGCTGATGATTATTCAAGCTATTGTGGTATCATGAAAACAAACAAAAAAAGGTGAATATATATATATATTACTATAGCTATTTGGTTGTGATTTGGTGTGTGTCAAAACTGGTGTTATTACCAGGGATTTTAGGATATGTTTGCTAGGTCAGTTTCAAACAAATCATACATAATTATAAAGGTTTTTTAATACAGATAAATAATAAATAATAATAACAATACTTTTTAAAAATTTGCTCATTGCAACTCATTTTGCCAGCACGGGTCACATATGTTGAACTTTTTTGTCCAAAATAATAATGGAAAAAAGTCATCATATTTTGTTTTATATAGCGCTTTATATATACAACAGAAATGGTTTCAAAGCAGCTTCACAATAATAAACAGGATTGTAAGACAAATTCAGCTGTAAAGCAGCAGTAGCAATATAATAGTGTAGTGATGATTCAAATCAGTTCAATAACTGTAAAGGTTATTCATTATGAACCAAGTTCAATTCATCTCTACAGTCCCTGACAAAAGTATTGTCGCTTGTGTACAAATTGAACTAAAGTGCCGATGAAATATATTTCTTATCAAGATTTTTTTACAAGAAATGGCTCATTTTAATCCCAACAGCTTTTGTTATAATGTTTCAGTGCAAAATGAAACTGTCAAAAAATATTCTAATATTCACAGCTTGGTAAAGCCCATTGAGTCAATTTTGGCAAGCAAAGACATAAGTGTTGTCGCCTTGTCATATGAGCTTCACCTGTGACTAATAATGGATCAATTAGATCTCATGTGTGTATAAAAAGAACCCCAGTACACTAGACCTTCACATCAACTGCAACTAGATCTCTGCAAACATGCCTAAGATTCACCCTGAGACTAAAGTTTTGATTATCAAGAGGCTGAAGACCAGATCCACTGCTGATGTGGCAGACACCTTCAATGTGTCTCAGCGTCAAGTACAGAGGATAAAAAAAGATTTGAAGAGACTGGAGACGTTTATTACAAACCCAGGTCAGGCAGACCCTGCAAGACAACTGCTCGAGAGGACCGTTTGTTGACTCGAATATCCAAGGCCAGCCCATTTTCCACTGCAGCAGAGCTCCACGAGATCTGGTCACCTGAAGTCCCTGAGTCAACCAGAACAGTTTGTCGGATTCTGCCTCGAAATGGCCTCCATGGTCGAATCAGTGCCCAGAAGACAGCACTAAACAAAAGACAACTGAAAAAACGTGTGGCATTTGATAAAGCCCACAGCCTTCTAAAAGGATGGACGCTGGAAAAGTGGCAGAAGGATTTTTCAGATGAATCTTCTATTGAATTACACCACAGTCGCCGCAAATATTGCAGGAGACCTACTGGAGCCCGCATGGATCCGAGATTCACCCAGAAAACAGTGAAGTTTGGTGGGGGAAAATCATGGTCTGGGGTTACATCCAGTATGGGGGTGTGCGATTGATCTGCAGGGTGGAAGGCAACTTCAATAGTCTAAAATACCAAGACATATTAGCTACCTCTTATATTCCCAACCATAAAAGAAGCCAAATTCTGCAGCAGGATGGTGCTCCATCGCATTTTTCCATCTCCACATCAAAGTTCCTCAAGGAGAAGAAGATCAACATGCTCCAGGATTGGCCAGCCCAGTCACCAGACATGAACATCATTGAGCATTTGTGGGGTAGGATGAAAGAGGAAGCATGGAAGACGAAACCAAAGAATATTGATGAACTCTGGGAAGCATGCAAGACTGCTTTCTTTGCCATTCCTGATGACTTCATCAATAAATTGTATGTGTCCTTGCCAAACCGCATCGATGCAGTCCTTCAAGCTCATGGAAGTCATACAAGATATTAAATTTGGATCTCACAGCACCACTACTTAATTTGCTGACATATTTTTGTATTTGCAGTAAATTTGTTCAATTTCTGTATAGGCGACAAAACTTTTGTCTTGCCAAAATTTGACCTTTCTGTCTTGATTAAATGATAAATCTTTTTTCAGTGAAACTAATTTATTTCAGTGCAT